>CM059316.1:2080000-2172500 GCA_030340665.1 Neosalanx taihuensis | reverse complement strand
ATACGCACATACACCCACACACACATACACACACACACACACCTTTCCTCTGCTGGAACGAGCGGACGAGGTCACTCGTTAGTTTTATCCCCTGCTAACGAGGCAATCCCCCCCAACCCTCTTGCACTCTCTCTCCATACTTCCCTCCCTCTTGGTGATTGGCCCCTTGCTCTGCTTGTGACAGAGGAGCCTGCCAATCAGCTTAGAGCTGCTAATATATGACTGGGATTTGTAGAACACATAAAAGAGGTCAAATACAAACTGCTGCTGAGGCTTGAAGACTCACAAACACACACAAACACACACACACGTGTCACCAAAATAGGTGGACCAAATGAAAATGACATTCACACTTGAACGGGTGCAACACCCACATACATTCACTGGTATTTTGGGCAGGGCAAAATATGGGCTAGCTTGTCAGCTGAGCTTCCATGGAGACCCCACCAGAACAGGCCTCCGACTGGGACTACTCTCCCTGAGACAGTCTTTCCCACACTCACTACACTCTCGCCCATCACTCACTACAATCTCGCCCATTCCTACACACCCTCCACTACGATATAAGCATGAAGCCACAAACCAACCATTTAAAGGCTTGGCTAACGTGGGTTAGCATAGCTGTAGCCAGGCTAACGTGGATACTAGCTGTGGCCAGGCTAACCTGGACCTGGGTTGTACTAGCTGTAGCCAGGCTAATGTAGATGCTAGCTGTAGCAAAGCTAACCTGGACCTGAGTTGTACTAGCTGTAGCCAGGCTAATGTGGATTCTAGCTGTAGCAAGGTTATAGTGGATGCTACCTATAGCCAGGCTAACCTGGATGCTAGCTGTAGCCAGGCTATGGTGGATGCTAGCTTTAGCCAGGCAAGGATAAAGCTAATCACGTCAGACAGAGTGACATATGCCGGGGCGTCCATGCGACCCTCCTGTGGGAAGCGGGTGGTGTGGTAACAGGATCAGAGAGAGGGGGTAAGTCCCAGTGTGCCTCAGGGGTAAAGGGGGATGGTGGGAGCGAGGGAAGTGGGGGGGAGAGGAGGGAGGGGTCGAAGACAGAGAGAGAAGAGGGGCGAGGAAGCGGTATAGTAGACAGACAAAGAGAAAGGGGACATGTAACTGGCCCAGATGAGGTACAGGGGACAGGGGAAACAGGGGAGACAGGGGGGACAGGGGGGACGGGGGGGACGGGGGGCAGGGGAGACAGGGGGGCAGGGGAGACAGGGGGGACGGGGGGCAGGGGAGACGGGGGGGGCAGGGGAGACAGGGGGGACAGAGGAGACAGGGGGGACAAGGGGGCAGGAGAGACAGGGGGAACGGGGGGGCCAAGGGGGACAGGGGAGACAGGGGGGACAGTGGAGACAGGGGGGGAGTTACGTTCAAACCCCACTCATCTTAGGTTGGCAAGGCCCAGAGTTGTCATAGAAACTGCAAATACTATGGCCCAGTGTTCCAAACTATTTAGCTCCCTTTCATGAAACATTCTGGGTTGAAATCACAGGTAGAGGTTTACTAGTCCCCACCCTGACAAATGACAAAATGGTCCTCGCACAGCATTTGAGCTAACTCCTTTGTGCTGCTAAGTAGAAGGTGGAAGGAATGTTCCCACCACAGCTGTGACACCAGACCTTCACCCTTGGATGATATGGTGAGGAATCTCCTTTAGGAACACACAGCGCTTATGACTCGAGAGCGTAGCCCCCTACTGTAAAGCCTAACTAATGGGTCAGTGTATTTGTAACTGTAATGGTGAGCCTAATGAGACCTTATTTACAGATGTTAGTGCTGTAGTGCTCAATATTTTCCATGGCGTTTGAATATGTGAAGCCACAGCACTCTGCTGAACACTGGGGAGACAGACCCATCCCTCCCTCCCTCCCTCCCTCCCTCCATCCATCCATCCCTCTTCTTCCTCCACACTGCTCTCTTTCAATCATTGTCTATTCACCCTTTCCTTATCGCTCTTCTCTTTTCCTACCCATCACCGCATCTCCCCCCTTCTCACACACAGTAACACCCCCCCAACTAGCTCAGTCCCTTAGTCCCAGCATTGATGTATGGAGGGGTGGAGGGGGGTGATTAATGTCTTTCAGAAAAAGATAAATAATCACGAGAGACTGGGGGGGGGGGGGCTGGTAGTTGGCCTTAGGGGAGTAAATATGGAGACTTTTATAGCTGCTTGGGGAGAGATGGAGACAGGGAGAGAGGATGGGAGAGGGAGAGAGAGAGGGGGAGAGGAAGAGAGAGAGGGGGGTGGGGGAGGAGAGGTACAGCGGCAGATCCATTCAAGTATATTAGCTTCTCCCCGTACACAGTAACCTCTGGCTCATCCTTTCTCTCCCATCTTTTATCAACAGCATCCTGCAGACAGCCTCACACATCTCACGACATTACGCTCGTGTGTACGCACGCCCACCTACACACACACACGCACCCACACACACACACATGCACGGGCCTATACACACACACACACAGTTTAAGGTCAGACCCTCCTGTGTTTGATGGGCCATACATGAGGCTGGTGATGTGGCTGCCATGACACTCTCCCCTTCTGTGGACAGACAACACACACACCTCTCTGCATGTTTCTCCTTTGCACACACACCCTTTCTGCGCTTCCTCTCCCCATCTCTCTCTCTCTCTCACACACACACACACACACACACACACACAACTCCCTCACTGGTACTGATAGACTGTAACAGACTTCATCGTGTGGCAGAGACCTGTTCAATCTGCCTGGCTGAAACAAACAAGGCGTAACGCTGAGGAATCTGGGAAACAAGCCTGACAGAGCGACTGACGGAGCGACTGACGGAGCGACTGACGGAGCGACTGACGGAGCGACTGACGGAGCGACTGACGGAGCGACTGACGGAGCGACTGACGGAGCGACTGACAGAGCGACCCTGGCCCTTCCATTGTGCACCGCCACAACATATTCTCCAAGCACACAAGAGCCAAAGCTCAGAGATTCTTCCGAGGCGGGGAGGAAGGGAGGGAGGGACGGAGGGAGGGAGGGAAGGAGGGAGGGAGGGAGGAGAAAGATCATGCATAAAATCATGTTTGCAGATTGCATTAGAATTCAGATGAACCGGAGAGGGTAATGGGATTAAAATCCTGAACCGTTTCCAAGGGCGGGTAGCGCGACTGACAGCTGTGGCTATTGGACTGACGAATGCAGTGAAATATTGGTGGAGGGACGGAGGGGGGGTTGTTTTCTACCAGCCTAGCCGCTCTCTCTGTCTCTCTCTCTGTCTCTCTCTCTGTCTCTTTATCTGTCACTCTCTCTCTCTGTCTCTGTCTCTCTCTCTCTGTCTCTCTCTCTGTCTCTCTCTCTCTGTCTCTCTCTCTGTCTCTCTCTCTGTCTCTTTATCTGTCACTCTCTCTCTCTGTCTCTGTCTCTCTCTCTCTGTCTCTCTCTCTGTCTCTCTCTCTCTCTGTCTCTCTCTCTCTGTCTCTCTCTCTGTCTCTCTCTCTCTGTCTCTCTCTCTGTCTCTCTCTGCCTCTCTCTCTCTCCATGACATATTTCCAGTCAGAATGCAGCACAGTATTGTGCGTTGTGCCTCTAGTCCCGGTTTAGAACAAATATCCGAGAACACAAGCAGAGCAAAGGAATGAAATCTCACAAAAGGTGTTTGGCACTGAGTTAGAAGCAGTGTGTCTTTAAATCCCTCCCACCCTTTCTAAATATCTGCTATTTAGCCAGCGGTGAAAAGATATAGGGGGCTTTTGTCTCTTTACCCGTTGGTGGGGGATAGAGGTAGGGATAAAAAAAACATGGAACAAAGTGCCAAGCTGTCAGGTTGGGTGTCTATGGGAGATTGAACTGTTCCCTGGGAATGAGATATTCCCAAAAGTGACTGAAAAGGAGGAAGTCTTTCACACGCAAGCAAACCAAAGCTGCTCCTTATCCCAGCAGAAATGCAAAAAGACTTGGAACAGGAACTGTTTGTTATCCATATGACCAACAACAACGCAACAACAACAACACAACAACAACACTGACACAAGCAAGCCTACTCACCGACTTGCAGAACGTTATCCACCCAGCCCCCCTCCAGGAGGGTGACCCCCCGGAGGAAAGGCAGCTGGATCTCCTCATTGTTGTCCCCGCTGCTCTCCTCTCCCCCCGCCTTGAAAGAGGAGTACATGCAGATCTCCTTCTCGCTCCTCGGAAAAGACCAGAACACGATCCTTCTCTGGACGGGTTCTGGGATCCTTTCAAATCGTTCCTCGACCCTCTGGAAGGGCCACTTCTCCGCGACCCTGCGAGCCGCGATGTCTAGTAGCGATTCGGGGTTGTGAGTCTTTCCCGACCCCCCTGGAGCGGACCCCGGACCCCCGGACCCCGGCCCCCCGGACCCCGGACTCCCGCACAGCCCTCCTCCAGCCCTCTGGCCCTGCCGGCATGCCGGATGGTAGCCTGGCCGGCAGCAGAGCCGTTTGGCCGGAGGCTGCTGGACTCGCTCCGCCATGATCGCACCGCTCTCTGATCATATAAACGGGATAAGGAAGAGAAAGGAAACCATCCAGACTGTTTACCGTACATGGAGAGACCAGCCTTATTTGGAGAAGTGGGAGGAGCCTCGTTAGGAGAAGTGGGAGGAGACTTGTTAGAAGAAGTGGGAGGAGCCTCATTAGGATAAGTGGGAGGAGCCTTGTTAGGAGTAGTGGAAGGAGCCTTGTTAGGAGAAGTGGGAGGAGCCTTGTAAGGAGAAGTGGGAGGAGCCTTGTTGGGAGTAGTGGGAGGAGCCTTGGAGTGAAGTCCTTTGTGTTGTCAGATGAGCCACATGAGGGGGACCTGATGAGGAGGACCTGATGGGGGGGACCTGATGAGGGGGACCTGATGGGGGGGACCTGATGGGGGGGACCTGCAGCCAGCACACCAGCAGCACTGAAAAGGAAACTGGAGGAGGAATTCCCGAAGGTCGGCAAATCCATCGACATAAAAGGGTTTTTTATGTCTACTGGCAAATCCTTTGTGAAGCCACTCTGGAGCGGGAGGGCGGGGCTTAAGCCACTCTGGAGCGGGAGGGCGGGGCTTAAGCCACTCTGGAGCAGGAGGGCGGGGCTTAAGCCACTCTGGAGCGGGAGGGTGTGGCTTAAGTGAACACTCTGGAGTGGGGGGGGCGGGCCTTAAGTGAACACTCTGGAGCGGGAAGGCGGGGCTTAAGTGAACACTCTGGAGCGGGAGGGCGGGGCTTAAGTGATCCAAGGCTCTTTGATGTTGGATCGTGTTGGAGTCTGAAGGCGGGGTCTCGTCCCTGGAGGGTCCCTTGGTTTCCCACAGGGGCAGAAAGGGGCAACAGAGGCTAACAGAAATGTAGACAGATTATTTTTTTCTTTTCCTTTTTCAGACAGTCTTCAATAACCGCAGGCTGTCCTCTTCACAACATCACGAGGGCTGCGTTTCCTGTGATCCAAGAGTCTCCAATCTCCTCTGTCGCAGAGGCAGAGGGCGTGAGAGGGAGGCAGGAAGTTCTGGGTTTAGACCTCTTTTGTTTAACCAATAACCCGATTCAAATTCTTCTCAAACGCACAGTCGAATTAAGGGACCAAAAATAACTAAGGCTGAAAATAGATCTGAAATCTCTAATAAAATGACTTGTTTACCACTGGCCTCTTCTGTGTGTGTGTGTGTGTGTGTGTGTGTGTGTGTGTGTGTGTGTGTGTGTGTGTGTGTGTGTCAGACCGCCCTCCATCGTGTCCCCCCCCCCCCCCCCCCCCCCCTGGTAGAGGTGGCCTTTGAACTGCCCTGAAAGTGATCCAGACCTTATGGACAGAACAGATGTGACCTGATTCAGTTTCAGTATTTCACCACAGGAAGTTCACTAAGTCAGCAGGTCCTTTGTGATGGTCTTTCCTATTCTTTCTCATAGACAAAATTCTGCATTTGGCTGCATACCTAACCTATACATATTGGCATTCTTTCTTTGACAACATAACCACGCACACATTATGTGCCTGTCAGCCTTGAGATGTCTGATTTTATCATGTTTAATTTCCCTGAATGTCATGCGTTATCTCAGTGATTAAACCTGCTTTACAGCCACAGGACTACAACTCCCATGTTACCCAGCATACCGCATACGTCATCACGAGTGGCCAGTTCCGACCTCATTTCCTGGTGCTAAAGTCCTGCTGGAGTGTTGGATCGGTCTTTATTAAAGTGTCAGGTAGGTGATTGTGTTTATCTTTATTAAACTGGTCTGTCATTACACAACCAGAGACACACTCTGTACCAGCTGGTCTGGATCGCGGACTTTGTGTTGGGGCTGATCTTTGACTAAGCTAAGCTAAGCTAGCTGTAGCTCCATCAGCAGTTCGATGAGCTAACTCACCCAGAGACATGATGGACATCATGGATGCTTCATCATTACTGTGAAGAGCTTCACCAGCTAACACTGAATGTTTACAGTCAGCCTGAGATAACTGGGGGGGCTGAGCGGTTAGGGAGTCAGGCTAGTCATCAGAATGTCGCCAGTTCGATTTCAGGCCGTGCCAACATGCCGTTGTGTCTTTGGGCAAGGCACTTCACCCTACTTGCCTCAGGGGGAATGTCCCTGTACTTACTGTAAGTCGCTCTGGATAAGAGCGTCTGATAAATGAATAAATTTAATGTAATATAGTCACAACTGGATCTAAATCTGACCAGATAGCCACAGGTGACTGTCTCCCTGCCTGCTTCCCTGCCTGCCTGCCTCCCTGTCTGCCTGTCTGCCTGCTTGTCTGCCTGCCTGCCTGTCTGCCTGCCTCCCTGCCTGCCTGCCTCCCTGTCTGCCTTCACACACAACACTTAGTTGTGACTCGATTATGTTGTTTTCTGTAGGATTAGAACTTATTCGGTATCGCCGAACGGTTCGAGTAAAAAATATCCTATTCAGCCTTTTTATTCTTCTATAATAGGATGCTTGTATAAAGATACTCCTTTATTTGTTCAGCAGTGGGGAAATTGCAGGGAAGAGTTTGTAGTGGAATTTCAGTAAGTGACCTCCTACCATGTTCCTCCACCAGATCCGTTTGAGGTTGCTGTTGATCAGGATGATCGACGTGAGAGCGTGGGCTGAGTACGTGGTGGAGTGGGCGGCCAAAGACCCGTACGGTTTCCTGACCACGGTCATCCTGGCCCTGACCCCCCTCTTCATCGCCAGCGCCCTGCTGTCCTGGAAGCTGGCCAAGATGATCGAGGCGCGAGATCGTGAGCAGAAGAAGAAGCAGAAACGACAGGAGAACATTGCCAAGGCCAAGAGGACCAAGAAAGACTGAGCTGGGAGAGGGAGGGAGAGGGTGAGAGGGAGGGAAGGAGAGGGAGGGTGAGGGAGAGGGAGGGGAGGGAGAGATGATGAGAGTGAGAGGGAGGGAGAGAGGGAGGGTGAGGGAGAGGGAGGGGAGGGAGAGATGATGAGAGTGAGAGGGAGGGAGAGAGGGTGAGAGGGAGGGAAGGAGAGGGAGAGAGAGGGAAGGGAGAGATGATGAGAGGGAGAGGGAGGGAGAGAGGGAGGGTGAGGGAGAGGGAGGGGAGGGAGAGATGATGAGAGTGAGAGGGAGGGAGAGAGGGTGAGAGGGAGGGAAGGAGAGGGAGAGATGATGAAACGGGAGATGGCAGCTACCACACTCCCTCCATAGCTTCGACCACCCACCACCCCCCCCGTCTCCTTCCTACCCAGGGTCAGAGGCAGGATGTTGGGGCCCGACCTTGGAGCCTTAAGGGCACTGGGAGGGCCACCATCCAGCCTGGGCAGAGGCTAACCCTGCTGAACTTTTATCAGCCAGAGGACAGTGAATACCTGGATCCACAATAAGGATCTGCTGTCTGGCTGTTGCCATGGTGCAGTACCTTCCATTCCAATCAAATCTTCTGATTTCAACACATTAGCATACCAGGGTTTGAATTGTTTTGATTAAAATTTAGTTACTGAGGAAAAGCATTTTATTTTTATTTTTTTTATTAATAGTTGTTTGTGAAAGATTTTTAGATCTGGAGAAGTTTAACACGTCAACAACATCAAGCCAAGGCAGTGGGGTTTTCACCTCAGATGATTTTCAAGTTCTTTTCTTTCTGCTCAATAAACAGTTTTGTTTGAAAATGTGTCCTTTTACAAGTAGGTCTGAGGAATATGTGTGTATGTTTATACATGTACAGGACAAAGACATTTTTGACATGCAGAAGACATTTATTTTACATCAGTTGCCTCAGAACAACTTGGAACAAAACACTGGCAGTTTAATTTGCAATATCAAACGTGCTGATCTTCATTTTACGAAGCTCAGCTGCAGATTTTGACCGTGCCCAAGATCATTCCATCTGAAATAATTCCATTACTAGGACATTCTCAATGGTGTTTTATCATGTTCCACACAGTCTGTCATATAACCCTGAGGGCCAAGTCATAGACCAAGTTATAGACCAAGTCTAGAACAACTAAACAAAGAAACACAGCAACACAGCAGTTTGCCACACAGGAAACTCCCACCGGTGAACGACATGTTGCCCTTGTCCATTCCAAGTCTCCAGTCTCCAGCTGCATCTCCTCACTCAGGTGACCCAAGCAGCAAAAAGCAGCCCGTTTGAGTCCAGCTTCCTGCCTGCAAACAGAGTTCTCCCCCATGGCAACACAGGTGTGTGCGTGTCATTCTGGAAACACAACACCCCCCGCAGCGTCCCCCCGCAGCGTCTCGTCTACTTCTTAGCGTTGGGAGTCCAGGATCCCGGCTGGAAGGTGTTGGCCGTGCTGACCGGCTCCTCGCTGACCTCTTCCCGGCCGAAGCTGGTGGCTGCGGCGTGACCTTTGACCTGGGTGTGAGTGGGAGGGGCCAGCAGGCCCTCCTCGTACTCCTTGGCTCTCAGGAGCAGCTCCCTGTCCTCCACCTCTCGAACCTTCTCCTTGATGCCGTCCCTGTAGCACTGGTTCTTGTACAGCTCCTGAGATACGACACAAAAAAAACAACAAACAGGATTTGATCACGACTGGTTGAATATTATTGAGTATATTTGAGTGTCATCTAACACCAAGCACAGAGCTATAATGTACCGTTGCCGACTGAGGGAGGGACCTTCGGAATGGCAGCATTTTGCCAACCCCCCCTTAGTGTCCAGTTCTGTCATTCTTCACTGGCACAAACAACTAGGGCAAGCTGGGAGCGCTGCTGTGATGTGCAGGCAGGATGAGAGCACAGGAAGAGGGAGGGGGGGGGCATGGCCAATAAGCCTCGCTCAGGGAGGAGGGGTGGGGAGGAGGGGTGGGGAGGAGGGGAAGCAAACATACTGAGCTGCTTTTCCAGTCCGCTAATGGCAGGATTTAATCCAATCAATTCATGTTGACTTGGACCAGGGGACGAGTGGAACTGACATGGGGGTTAGGTACTGGCTTGGGGGGGGTGGCATCTTTTGGCCGTGCCACCGCAGTCCAGCTGTTGATGGTTTGTGACTGGGCAGACAGACTGGAGGCGTGAAAATTTGGAATAGAACATTCTGGCAACCGGAAGGTAGAGATGGCAATGGCCACTAGCCTGGGGAGGAGGGAAAGCTGGTTTGCCTTCCAAGGGCTTTCCCATAGCAACATTTCACTGGGAAATAATCCCCCATTCTTCTGCTGTAGAAAGCAATAAACACAAAGATGGAGGACAGCGGTGCCCTCTGAAGAGGGGGAGAGGAGGGGGGGTACCTCAATAGATGGGGGCTGCTTCCTCCTGCCTCGGATCCAAGCTGGAAGAGAGGAAAAACGAAAGGTGAGAGGTGGAAGGTGGGAGGTGAGAGGTGGAAGGTGGGAGGTGGAAGGTGGGAGGTGGGAGGTGTGGCCACACATGTGTCCAGTGACAAGGTCAGCTGACTCAGTTCATAGTTAGTGATTCTGTGCAGCAACTAGCATACAGTCCATCAACCATCAACCACAAAAGCAAGCCAGGGCAGGTTACAGGCAGTCTGTCCAGTGACATCACAGGCAGTCTGTCCAGTGACATCACAGGCAGTCTGTCCAGTGACATCACAGGCGGTCTGTCCAGTGACCATCACAGGCAGTCTGTCCAGTGACATCACAGGCAGTCTGTCCAGTGACATCAGAGGCGGTCTGTCTAGTGACCATCACAGGCAGTCTGTCCAGTGACATCACAGGCAGTCTGTCCAGTGACATCACAGGCAGTCTGTCCAGTGACATCACAGGCAGTCTTTCCAGAGGCTATGTTTGGAATTCATGGTCTCATGAGTGTGTATAAGGGGTCTTCATGTTGGTCATTGTCATTGTCTCTCCCTCGCTTAAGCTCCTTCAAACTTTGATTTAGGCAGAAATGACTGCAGAACAGGCTGGAGGAGCCAGAGAGAGGGGAAAGAGAGAGGGGGAGAAGGAGAGAGGGAGGAAGGGAGGGGCAGAGAGAGAGACAGAGAGAGGGAAACAGACAGAGAGAGGGAGACAGCAAAGAGAGAGAGGGGGAGAGGGAGATAGAAACAGAGAGAGACAGACAGAGAGACAGAGAGAGACAGATAGAGAAAGGGAGAGAGACAGAGACAGACAGAGACCGAGAGAGATAGAGAGAGACAGAGAGAGACAGAGACAGAAGACAGAGAGAGACAGACAGAGAGACAGAGAGAGACAGATAGAGAAAGGGAGAGAGACAGAGACAGACAGATAGAAACAGAGAGATTTCCCAGCTCTCATACAGGGACTGAGGCCTCCTTTTTATCCAGCTCTTATTTGCATCCTGATGAAAATGCATGAGGGAATGAGAGGCAGGAGGCTGTATGGTGGATAAAGCAAGATAGAGACAGAGAACAGTTTGTTTCCAAGTTACAGGGGAGGGAAGGAGGAGGGGGGGGGGGGGGGGACGGTTTGGCGAGCGTGATCTCGACAGGACAGGATTTCGCAGCATCGACATCCCGTTGCGGACTTCGATGTGTTACTCTTTTGAAGGCCTTCTCTCTCTCTCTTTGCGTGTGCTTGCTGTGGTTGATTACAATGTCAAATGTGTCTTTTCGGACGCTGGAATATGAGTTTAGGGTTGAGAGGGGACTGATTTTTTGGGGGGGAAGGCTGCCGCAGGGAATCCTTACCATCCCATTCAGACGGTATGCTGCCTTCCAGATACTCAAACTCCGTGGGGTTGGACGCCACCACAATCCGCTTGGCTCGAACCATTCTTCCTAGAGACAACAATGAGAGAGGGAGATGATTGTAACAATGTACAAACACACACACTGACACACACACAGACACAGACACACACACACACACAGACACAAAAGGGTGACGGTGTTGACAGGTCATGGGTGATTCCCTCATGACCCTCAGGCCTCCTTCCTTAGATCCTTCTTCGAAGAAAGGGTCTAAATCTGGGCTAAGCCTTTATGTAAATCAGGCTCAGCAAGCCGACCAACCACAGCCGTGCTCGGCGGCAGACCCCCACCAATGGCAGCGCTCTGCTAACAATGCCTTCCAAATCAACGTCAAACCGTTACAGGAGACAAAAGAGGTCAGATATCACAGGGAACGCAGGAGGCATGAGCTGTGATGAATATTAAACACACTCCCTCTCTCCCTTTCTCCCTTTCTCTCTCCCTCCCTCCCTCCCTCTCTCCCTTTCTCTCTCTCCCTCCCTATCTCTCTCTCTCTCATTCTCTCCCTCACTATCTGGGTGGAGATGCTGTGGCGCTAGCTAGCTAGCCTGGAAGCTAAGTCCCTACCAATTATTCTGGCAGAATCTGCTGATTAAACTATTTCCACTGGTACAATGACACAGAATGTGAGGGAGATGTGGGGGAGGGGGTAGATGAAGACAGAGATGAAGACAGAGATGAAGAGAGGGGGAGCTGGGGATGAAGAGAGGGGGAGCTGAAAGTACTCTACTCTCTGATGACAACTGGGCCCCTGCAGAACTCCAACACCCAAGCCAGCCTCACACTGGGTGCCTTGAAGTGTGTGTGTGTGTGTGTGTGTGTGTGTGTGTGTGTGTGTGTGTGTGTGTGTGTGTGTGTGTGTGTGTGTGTGTGTGTGTGCGTGCGTGTGTGTGTGTGAGAGAGAGTGAGAGAGAGAGAGACAGAGGGAGACAGAGAGAGAGAGAGAGAGAGAGAGAGAGAGAGAGAGACAGAGAGAGAGACAGACAGACAGACAGAGACAGACAGACAGACAGAGAGAGAGAGAGAGAGAGACAGAGAGAGCAAGAGAGACAGACAGAGAGAGGAAGGGAGATGATGTACAGCGAACAGAGCTGAGTGTAACAGAGGCAGCTCGCTCCAGAACACAGGCAATCAATCAAGAATCAGTTCATCCCTACAGACAGACAGGCTGACTGGACAGAGAGACAGACAGGCAGACAGACAAGACGGACAGGACACAGACAAACACGCAGACACACAGACAGACAGAGACAGACAGTCAGACAGACAGCTCCTCAGACCAGGCACACACCTTGATCTCTTGTCCACTGACAGCAGATGCATAATGCATGTGAATGCTTGGAAGCATGTTCCACTGTACCTCATCCATGAGATATAAATCAGGTCAGTTAATTAGGCTACCCCCCCCCCCCTGTTATTCCTATGGAGAACCCAGTCTATAGTGGGAGGTTCCTAATCCCACTGTACCCCTCTGTTCTGGCTGAATGTCCTTGGTAGCCTAATTGTTCTATTTGTTTACATGTGTATCGGTCCTGTTCCCTGACCAGGAACCCTGAGGACACGAATGCACGAACGTGAGTTCCCTCTAAAGGCAGTTCGACGATACATGAAGTCAGGGAAACTAATCATGAAGCGCTGTTATCTAAATTCGTACCAGGGTGCTAAGTGAGGAATATCTATTTCTACATCGAAAACTCTGTTTCGACTTGATGCCTCTAACTGGGGCTTGTATCCATGGATTTGAATAACAAATATGTACGTTTATGAAAGAGCCATCAGTGGAGTGGAGGAACGTGTGTGTTGGTCTGGGAGGGTGAAAGACAAATGTGGTCCAATAAAGTCAGATCTAAATGAGAGTGTGCGTCTACAGTCACTATCGTCTCGTTTCAGGAGTGTGCGTTTTCTTTCATTTTATATAAAACTGAGAAGGCCCATTTTGAGTGAGAGGGTAAAACTGCCTCCTAAATGTCACTTTCCTCTCATAAATGCCCTTGTCAATTTGTGTTTTGGGGCATATTTTTTGTTTGGAGATGGTGCGGTTTGAATCGCGATTCGCGTTTTTAAGTGTAAAAGAACGGCAACCAATGTTTTTCAATCTACGCAACCTTCATAAATCCAAAGTAGCCACACATACTTATTTCAAACATACACAAATACCTGCTGTAAAATGCAAGTAAATATCGACCCATCGGAAGCACACCTAACAATTTACCCCCAAATTGTAAAATGACCAGAACGGCCAGTTAGACTTGGTATACATTGCAGTGTTGTTGAGAGATCAAGGTGCTTAGTTAGTGGAACTTCTCCGGCTCTACACACTGCTGCTTCTCTAAGACCTGCTGCCCAACAGTGTGTGTGTGTGTGTGTGTGTGTATGGTGTGTGTGTGGCTGTCTCCATCAGTGGGACCCTTAAGACAGGCCAGCCTTCCCCTCACTCAACAGGAGGGCACACACACACACACACACACACACACACACACACACACACACACACACACACACACACACACACACACACACACACACACACACACACACACACACACACACACACACACACACACACACACACACACACACACACACACACACACACACACACACACACACACACACACACACACACACACACACACAAGCCTGCGCATGCACACGCATACACCCTCTCTCTCACACACACACACACACTGCTACCCAAACAGCAGATTAACCTGGGGGAGGAGTGTGAGGACACTGCCTCTCACCATGAAGGAGAGACGGGGGAGGGGGGAGGGGCCAGTGGCAGGAAGATGAAATCCCACCTCATGCATATTTATGAGCCATCTCACCTGTCTGCACACCGATTCATCTGTGAGTCTGCTACCAGACCGTGGGGGGGGGGGGGGGATGAGGAGGAGAGGTTGCCATGGCAGCCAGGGCGGAAGCCAATCAGGCTGCACGGGGGGGGGGGGGGAGGTACTCCCCCCTGCCCCCTGCTCTGAAGGATGATGTGCTCTCAGAGGTGTGTGGGGGGGGGGGTGGGGGGTGAGAACACCATCACCTGCCTCAACACCTTGACCCACACGCACAAACACACACCCACCCACACACCTCCCTTGCTGACAGCCCATGGGTCCCAGGTGAGTTGGGCTGAGGTTAACCTCCTACACTTTGATCCCCCACAATGTTACTTCTGTCTGTCTGTCTGTCTGTCTGCCTGTCTGTCTGTCTGCCTGTCTGTAACACACCACAGCCAAGCCAACATTCATGTAAGCTGCACCAGCAGTGATACAGGCAGACACCATCTCCATAGCCCCAACCCCCCCCCCCCAAACACACACACACGCCGAAAAGGAATGCCAGGGAGACATCACCATGGAAACCAGCGAACCCCGCCAATGGGATGAGGTTTGAAGGAAAAGGAAAAAGAGAAAAAAGGAAAGAAAGCAATTGGCCAGACGTTGTATTCGGCCTGGTAGCGAGTGGATGGGAGGAGGCTCCAGTGATCCCCCTGCTTCCATAAGATGGGAGGAGGCTCCAGTGGTCCCCCTGGCTCCAGTGATCCCCCTGGCTCCAGAAGACAGGAGGAGGCTCCAGTGATCCCCCTGCTTCCAGAAGACAGGAGGAGGCTCCAGTGACCCCCCTGCTTCCAGAAGACAGGAGGAGGCTCCAGTGATCCCCCTGGCTCCAGAAGACAGGAGGAGGCTCCAGTGACCCCCCTGCTTCCAGAGGATGGACCCCTCACTGTGCATCCACCTTGTACGTGTCTGAGAGAGGGTTCTTAAAGGAAGCCCCCCCCCACAACCCCCCTGCACCCCCCCTCCACCCCCCAGCAAAACACGTCCTTTCAACTAAGCTGAGCTGTCCACCTCTCTTATCCACCTCCATTACACCTGACAAGCTCTCTCCTCCTCCCTCCCTGTGTTACCTCCCTCCACTTTTACCGCCCAGCCCCCTCTCTCCCCCCCTCCATCTCTCCCTCCCTCCCCGTCTGTCCATCTTTGTTACTTCCCCCCCTCCCCCACCCCCCCCCCCCTCTCTCCACCTGCTCATTTCGGCCCCTTTCACTGTCAAAATCCCCCTCCATCACTTTCACGCTTTCTCTCCCCCACACTATAATTTCTCCTCTCTCTCTCTCTCCCTCTCCCCCCCCCTCTCTCTCTGTCAGTTCCCTTGCTCCTTTCCCCCTGCTTCTTTCTGTCAGAATCCCCCACCCTCTCTCTCTCTCCCCCCTCTCTCTGTGTCTTATCTCTCTTTCTGCTTCAATCTCTCACACACCTGAATGCTTTATGAAAATATTCTGAATTCAATCAGCAGGAGTCAGATTGAGGTGCTGTCTCTCTGTGTCTCTTTGTCTGTCTGTCTGTCTGTCTGTCTGTCTGTCTCTCTCTCTCTCTGTCTCTGTCTGTCTCTCTCTCTCTCTGTCTGTCTGCCCTGCCAGACTTCAGACAAACAGGGTGTCAAAACGGCAGATCCTCTGAAACAGACATGTTAGAACACACCGCGCCACAAAGCTGGAAAAGACAAGCTTACCCCCTCACCCCAAAAAAGCAGCCACCACTGACCCCGTCCATCTCTGCTGAAACTACCAGGCAGGGACAGACATTCTCCATCAGACCTGGAGGAGGGAGCCTAGCTGGGAAGAACGATTTATCTGGACAAGAAAAGGAAAAAGAGCCAGTTTTCTTCATCCACATTGAGCGTCCTTACAGACCGAGTAAGAAACAGAACCAGGACAGGTGGGTGTTGGTCCTCTTCATCCCTTTTGGGATCCAGCCTGGCGGGAAGTCTATTCAGCCGGTAACATGTAGGAGGACCAGCCTCATGGCTCTGTGGGTAAACATCCTTCCTCTCCATGGCATGCATGGCAAAGCTGTTAATCGATTAAGATGATTTACAGAAGCGGGTCCTGGCTATAGGCCTTCACCATGAACAAACTGGCTGGTACGGTGGAGAGTAGAGAGAGGGGGGGGGGAGAGAGAGAGAGGGGGAGAGAGAGGGAGGGAGAGAGAGACTGCATTTTCATCTCACCCAGGGGATAACTTGTGGCAGAATAAACAGCCATTTGGACCCCAGACTTTCTCTCTCCCCCACTTTCTCTCCCTCCCTCTCCCTCCCTCCCTCCATCTCTGCAGTGAGTCCTTCCTCAGAAACATTTGCGGCTTGAATGAACGTTCCAATGACATGTAGCCATCTGTTGTTGTGTTAGCCAACGGGGTGTGTGGAGCGTTCACAAGCGCTGGGCCTGTCTCTGTTGCCTCCACGAACACACACACTCCTCCCCACTTCCCTCCCCACACCTCTGTCGCCTCAACCTGAACACCCAGACCAGAGGCCTGTTCAATGTTGGAAAAGAGCAGAATCTCCGACCCAGAGGGGGGGGAAGGGTGCGATCGGAGAGTCAGTGCAGGCAGCGCCTTCGGAGGAACCTGCCGCGCTGCCAAGGCACCGACGGATGAAAAAAAAAAAAAAAAAACGCGGCAGGTTGCACGCCGCCTAAATGAGCGGCGGCCGCTAAAAATATCCTTTTCACAGCTACATGAAAGGGAGCTGCCTTTGCTGCTGTCCAGTATCGAGACGCCATTGATTCCTAGACAAAGGACTACACCTCCTCAAAGAGCTGAGGGAAAAATAGCAATCATACAGGCAATTATTTTCAAATGTGCCTGCGGAGGCCGATAATGTCAACCATCCTCTCATCCTAAATAAAGAGAGGGAGTCTTGAAGGCAGAAATCGTGCCATTAAGACGAACGAGCCCATCCCCAGAAACGCCACACTGGGGGAGCGCGATGAGACGAGCGGCGTCAGGCCAGGAAGGAAGCTGTAGTCTTCTTGTGTGGATTCTGAGCTGGAAGCTATGGAGCTATAAGCTATGGAGCTATAAGCTATGGAGCTAGAAGTTATGGAGCTAGAAGTTATGGAGCTGGAAGTTATGGAGCTAGAAGTTATGGAGCTGGAAGTTATGGAGCTGGAAGTTATGGAGCTAGAAGCTATGGAGCTAGAAGCTATGGAGCTAGAAGTTATGGAGCTGGAAGTTATGGAGCTAGAAGCTATGGAGCTAGAAGCTATGGAGCTAGAAGTTATGGAGCTGGAAGTTATGGAGCTGGAAGTTATGGAGCTAGAAGCTATGGAGCTAGAAGCTATGGAGCTCATCATTTCCGAATCGTTAGAAAAATCCTAACAACCTATTCCCACGGCAACAACGTAAACGAGCATGCGACTTTTCCTCACGCCCCAGTTCACCGGTCAGCTGGCGGTCAGCGAGACGCAAACCAGGATGGACAGAACACAGGGGGACACGCACACGATGAGAGGAGGGAATGTGGAAAGAAGGGGAAAGAGAGGTAGAATGGTTTAAATAGAGGGAGAGAGAGAGAGAAAGAGGGAGAGAGAGGGAGAAGGAGAGGGAGAGAAAGACAGAGGGAGAGAGGTGGAGAAAAAGAGGGAGAGAAAGACAGAGGGAGAGAGACAGAGAGACAGACAGAGAGACAGAGAGAGAAAGAGGGATGGAGACAGAGAGAGAGCGATACAGAGACAGAGAGAGATAGAGAGAGAAAGAGAGAGAGAGACAAAGGGGGAGAGGAGAAGTGCATGAAAGTAGACTGACTCTCCCACCTCTGATGTAAGATGCCCTGCAGCACATGCCCCAAGCCCTAGGCCCACGCTTGGCCTATCGCTTTAAGATCAAAAAGAGCCTGCTTTACCAAGACATATGGACTGAATAATACATCCACTTTATTTCCACAAGGATGGAGTGAGCAAAAGAAAGACAAGAATGTAAATGTACGAGAGACAGACAGAGAGAGAGAGAGAGAGAGAGAGAGAGAGAGAGAGAGAGAGAGAGAGAGAGAGAGAGAAATGTACTGCAGGTGTCTGTCAGGAATATAAAAGTGGCTAAAATCAGAGCAATAAAAGTAAAGCAAGCCGACAGCTCTATAGAGACAGCTCAGCCTGGCTAACAGAGGCCTGTGTTTGAGCCACAGCTCTATAGAGACAGCCCAGCCTGGCTAACAGAGGCCTGTGTTTGAGCCACAGCTCTATAGAGACAGCCCAGCCTGGCTAACAGAGGTCTGTGTTTGAGCCACAGCTCTATAGAGACAGCCCAGCCTGGCTAACAGAGGCCTGTGTTTGAGCCACAGCTCTATAGAGACAGCCCAGCCTGGCTAACAGAGGTCTGTGTTTGAGCCACAGCTCTATAGAGACAGCCCAGCCTGGCTAACAGAGGTCTGTGTTTGAGCCACAGCTCTATAGAGACAGCCCAGCCTGGCTAACAGAGGCCTGTGTTTGAGCCACAGCTCTATAGAGACAGCTCAGCCTGGCTAACAGAGGCCTGTGTTTGAGCCACAGCTCTATAGAGACAGCCCAGCCTGGCTAACAGAGGTCTGTGTTTGAGCCACAGCTCTATAGAGACAGCCCAGCCTGGCTAACAGAGGTCTCTGTTGGAGCCACAGCCCAGCCTGGCTAACAGAGGTCTGTGTTTGAGCCACAGCTCTATAGAGACAGCCCAGCCTGGCTAACAGAGGTCTGTGTTGGAGCCACAGCCCAGCCTGGCTAACAGAGGCCTGTGTTTGAACCACCACTCAGCCTAAAGCACAGCTCTCATGTGTCTTTTGAGTAGCCTGGTAGCCACAGGCCAAGCAGCAGCCGTGGATGAATTATACATGAGGCGGCTTGACGGGTCCCAAGAAAACTGCTGAGAACAGCCAAACTGAACTGAACTCCCAAAGTTCAGCAAAACTAATAAGCTACGGAGCCCAGTCTAACCTGGGATGATTCCAGAGCAGAGGAAAGGTTACCGTACAGGGACGGTGAGTTTAAAATGGTACACAGGGAGAGTCCAAATAAAGTGGTCCTGACCTCTGACCCCCATCCTGGAGTCTGGGTCGCAGGCTGGGGGGGGTGGAGGGGGGTGGATAATGCATCGTTATAAAAAGGCATTATTAGTCATCGAACGATTTACAAAGTATTACTATTACTTAGTGGATAAGCACTCAATGGCCTCTGTTTGTCTTATCATCCGTCAAAGTAGAACAGGAGGGGTGGAGAGAAACCTAAGCATGATTTTGACTTGGCTAAAGCCGTATGAAGGACACTGCCCAGACGTCTGGCCTCGGATTAGAGTTATACTGTCACACCTCGCAGCCCCGGGTTTATGAACCCCATCCTGATGATGTCTCAGAGATGTCCCAGCTAGGACAGCTCACCTCAATGAGGTGAAACACTCCTCGGTCTCTTATGGAGACGGAAGGTGCGCCCTAATAATGACGCACAGATGAAATGATGGACTTGGAGGTGATTTAGTTTCTTGTTGCGGGCTCCATCTAGCGGTGGATATTACACACTGCGAAATAATAAATAGTAACTTAATAAACACATTCCATCTATCATCATCATATATCTATCATTCCAAACAAGGCATTCTCACAAATGAAACATTCGGCAGATGCTGCAATCCTGGTACATTTTTGTTGTTCTTGTTGAATATTGTTCAATGATTATCCTTGAAACTGCAGCTGTGCGGTCAAGGTAGCCTAGTTAACTATAGCCACAGTAAGAAGTCATGCTATATCCCATTCCACAAATGTTCTTATTAATAATATTAAATCCTCCAGTCTGGATAAAAGACCAGTAGATCAAATGAACCAGCAGACCAGACAGGTCAAGGTAGGTCAGTGTTACGACAAACAAACAAGCTTGCTCATGTTATGCAACTACTGAATATGCGGCTCACTAACTTACCCATCCAAGTTTTTTGTTCGGGTATCACGTAGTACTTATTCCCCAGATGGTCCGTGCCAACATGTTCTCGAACCATGCCGAAGCCCCTCCGTAGTAAAGCCGCTATTCTGCTCATACTTTAAGATGTCAGTGTTACCGCTCCTCTCTGCCGCTTCACTACCGCGCATGAACTTGTACCGCTGCCCTCTGGACGCACCGCGCAGCGACGTGCGTTTTGATTGGAGGGCGGAGTTAAAGCGACCAATGAGGATCCTCGTTCTTCGCCCGCGTCACGTTCGCCGCTTATAACGTCACGCACATCATGGCCGCTGCCGCTGGCTATGTTTCGTACTTTCATCTGCGCTACTTTGTCTCGGATTAAAGTTTAGGATGATGTTACATCTTCTCACAGCAAGACAAACAGGACTGGAAGATCCTCTGCGACTGAGACGCGCAGAGTCAACCAGAAGGTAAAGAACCAGACTGATGCTCCTCTGTAAAGAACCAGACTGATGCTCCTCTGTAGAGAACCAGACTGATGCTCCTCTGTAGAACCAGACTGATGCTCCTCTGTAGAACCAGACTGATGCTCTTCTGTAAAGAACCAGACTGATGCTCCTCTGTAGAGAACCAGACTGATGCTGTTCTGTAGAGAACCAGACTGATGCTGTTCTGTAGAGAACCAGACTGATGCTCTTCTGTAGAGAACCAGACTGGTGCTCCTCTGTAGAGAACCAGACTGATGCTGTTCTGTAGAGAACCAGACTGATGCTCTTCTGTAGAGAACCAGACTGATGCTGTTCTGCAAAGAACCAGACTGATGCTGTTCTGTAGAGAACCAGACTGATGCTCTTCTGTAAAGAACCAGACTGATGCTCTTCTGTAGAGAACCAGACTGTGGCTCTTCTGTAAAGAACCAGACTGATGCTCTTCTGTAAAGAACAGACTGATGCTCTTCTGTAAAGAACCAGACTGATGCTCTTCTGTAAAGAACCAGACTGATGCTCTTCTGTAAAGATCTCTCTTGGAAGTCCCTTTGGATAAAAGCACCTGATAAATGAATACATGTTAATGTACAATTACAGCTATGCAACTTAATAGCTCAATGAGCCTCCCCCACCATTAATATGCAATCCTAACAGCTCTCTCTCTCTCTCTCTCTCTCTCTCTCTCTCTCTCTCTCTCTCTCTCTCTCTCTCTCTCTCTCTCTCTCTCTCTCTCTGTGTGTGTGTCTCTATCTCTCTATATATGCTGCTCTCGCATTCTGCAACGAAGGGTCCTGAATTTAGAGCTCAACCATGATCGAGATGTGGATCGAATTCACGGCAACGGGATCAACACAATTGACATCGAGGTCGTGGAAGGAAGATAGTAAGTGAACGAGATCTTGAGCAGCGCCACCGTCTGTCCATCTGTCAGCAGCGTGTGGTCAGCAGCATGTGGTCAGCAGCATGTGGTCAGCAGCGTGTGGTCAGCAGCGTGTGGTCAGCAGCATGTGGTCAGCAGCATGTGGTCAGCAGCGTGTGGTCAGCAGCATGTGGTCAGCAGCATGTGGTCAGCAGCGTGGTCTTTCCTGGGGTCAGGAGATGTAACGTTATGTCGCTGTCTGTTCTCCAGCATGCTCTCCGGAGGAGCTGATGGGGTTATAGTCATTTATGACCTGGAGAACAACACCAGGATGCCACAGTATACCTGCAAGGCGATCTGCACCATAGGCAGGTGTGTCAGTCATTACTCCCCTGCCATTTCCCACCATCCACCAGATGGCAGTAGTGCTCGATTTGTTTTTACTCTTCAAACTGTATTTGAATGAATTGGGGACCACGGGTTTAGATGATGATGTCAGGACGCATTTAATCATTAATAGGTAGACTGTAGTCCGTGGGTGTTAGAAGGTATGTGATTGGTCATGTGACTTCCTGTTGCAGGTCCAGTAAGTATGTGCACAGGTTCAGTGTGGAGACGGTGCAGTGGTATCCCCTGGACACAGGCATGTTTGTCTCCAGCTCGTTCGACAAGACGATGAAGGTGTGGGATACAGAGACTCTCAAGGTACAGCTGTTTCCCTGCCTTGGACAAACAATTCTGTCTCTCTTTCTTGCTCTTCCACTCACCCTCTCACCTATTCACTCACCCTCTCACTCACCCTCTCACCCACTCACTCACCCTCTCACCCTCTCACCCACTCTCTCACCCTCTCACTCACCCTCTCACCCTCTCACTCACCCTCTCACTCAACCTCTCACCCTCTCACTCGCCCTCTTACTCACCCTCTCACCCACTCACTCACCCACTCACTCACCCTCTCACTCAACCTCTCATTCAACTTCACCCTCTCACTCACTCACCCTTTCACTCACCCCCTCTCTCACCCACTCACTCATTCACCCTCTCACCCACCCACTCACTCACTCACTCACTTTCTCACTCACCCTCACCCACTCACTGACCCTCCCCCCCACCCCCATGTCAGGCTTCAGGAACAGTCTGAGGTCCTCTGGTGAAACGGCCGAAGGTCATCTGGGGGGACAGTGACATCATCCCACCAATCAGGGACCCAGACACAGGACGAACTTTCCCCCCAGCAACTAATGACATGGCTGCATGGCAACGGCTGGGAGGGAGCACACAAGCGTGCGTGTGCACGTGTGCGTGCGTGTGCACGTGTGTGCGTGTGTGTGTAGGCAAGTGGAGTGCGTTAGCCTGTACATCCACACAGAGCGGTCTCTGTGAGCCCCCCTATGCTCTCAGCCCTCAGCAGCATGGCCCCACACAGACAGCCAGTGTACAGAGAGCCCACTCGGCAGAAGGATTCACATTGTTACCGAGCGACTGCAGTCAGACTCACAGCTCTGTTCAGCGCCCCCCCCCACCCCCTCTTCCTCCTTCCATCCTCTTCCTCCAGCTCCTTAACACCTCACAGTGCTCCTCTTCTCTAGTCAGGATCTGACACATGCAGCTGAGGAGGAGGCGCTGCAGACCCTCCCTCATCCAGGCCTCCACTGTAGAAAAGCTTGCAGAAGCTCGGGAAGTCATCTGGACACTGTTTTCGCAATGGATTTTAAAAAAAAGTGTCCAGATGACTACATCAGCAAGCCTTTTCTACAGTGAGGCTAGAATCTCACTACGGCTAGGGGTTGTCGTTTTTTTATGGGAAGAGTAAGGAGGTTTCCTGACATTTGTTCCTGTCTCTCCCCCCCCCCCTCCCCCCCTTCCTCCCCCCCATCCAGCCGGCCGAAGTGTTCCAGTTCGAAGGGAACGTCTACAGCCACCACATGTCCCCTGTTGCCAGGAAACACAGCCTCATCGCAGGTGTGTGTGTGTGTGACAGCTTCATGTACTGTAGGGTCTACAGCAGGGGGGTCCAACCTTGGTCCTCAGGGGCCGCTGTCCTGAAGGTTCTAGATGTTTCCCTGCTCCAACACACCTGATTCTAATGAATGTGTTGTTATCAAGCTCTGTGGAAGCCTGATAATAATAATAATGAATAATAACGATCCTTCATTAGGATCAGGTGTGTTGGAGCAGGTAAACATCTAGAACCTTCGGGACAGCGGCCCCTGAGGACCAGGGTTGGACCCCCCTCCCCCCTCTATTGTATTCTACACACACCCATCAATCTATTTGTGTGACATTTTAGAGGCATAATAAATCACAATAACAAATCAAACATGGATGTTTAATCAAAAACGAAACCCCTCTTGGTAACTTCTCGACGAGTTAAACACACTTTCTCTCCTCGGTCTAGGGAGTGAAACAGCTGTTCCATGTAGTTTCTCAGTGTTGGGACCAGTTTTGGTGTGTGGATGTCACAGTGTTTGGTATCACCAGCTCAGTGTATCCCTGCTCTCCTGAGTCCCCATTGTTCTGTGTGACACCAGCTGTATTCTACACACATCCTGTGCTGTTTGGAAACAGGTTTGATCTACACTCGTGTGTGGCGCCTGCCAGCTAGACCGTCGACTCCACTTTTTTCTGTTGGCCTGTCTTGTTGAAGCTGTTCTCTGAACTCTACCCTAGTTCTGATGGTTAGACTTGTTCTCTTTCCCACTGTCAGTCATATCCCCCCCCCCCCCCCCCCCGAGTCCTGTGTGTGTGTGTGTGTCTCTGGAGTGTGTGTTTATAGAGTCTACACTCTGGTTTAGGAGCAGATGGGAGTTTTGGTGAGACATGATTGGAATCTCACCTCCTCCCGTATCTCCCTCCTCCTCCTCCTCTTTCACCCCCTACCTCCTCCTCCCCGACCCTCGAAGAACAGGACGGACAGGTTGCACATACCTCCCCCCCCCCAACCCCCCACCCCACACATAACTTTCTCAGTGCCACTCTCCATTGTTTACTTATCACGCTCCATCACATTTATTTGTGTTGCCTGTGAGTGGATAAGGGGCTACTGAAGTGAAACTGAGTAAAGACCAGATTTTAACCTGGGGGGGTGAGTGGGGGGGAGTGGGGGGGGGGGCCTTCTAGGTATCCTGGACCCAGCGGCCCTCATGCCTTGTCTTAGAGACATCCGTGTTTACCTGCTTCTTACTGGTGCTCGGAGTCCAGCTGGGCGAGGCAGCGCTCTATACAAGGCCATGCTTTTAGATTCACACTGTCAAAACATCCCAACATCTTCCTGTCTTATCTAACTAGAATGGCCTCCCTGGCTTCTACCCCTCCGGAGGAGTTTCTCCTGCTCACACACACACTCATCTCACACACACACCCATCTCCCAGACACACACCCATCTCACACACAGAGACACACACACACTAATCTCACACACACAGACACACACACTCGTCTCACACACACAGACACACCCATCTCACACACAGAGACACACACACACTCTCATCTCACACACACAGACACACACACCCATCTCACACACAGACACACACACACTCTCATCTCACACACACAGACATGTGCTCCCCCCCCTCACCCCCTGCCTCCCTCTCTGTCCTTCATCAGTTGGCACCACAGACCCCAAGATTCAGCTGTGTGACCTGAAGTCAGGCTCCCGTATCCACGTCCTGCAAGGTCACTGCTCTGTTTCCACACTCACACACTCACTCACACGCACACACCCTCACACTTACTCATACACGCACACACACACACTCACTCACACTTACTCACACGCACACACACACACCCTCACACTCACTCACACACACACTCACACGCACACACTCTCACACTTACTCATACACGCACGCACACACACACTCACTCACACTCACTCACACACACACACCCTCACACTTACTCACACACACACGCACATACTCTCACACTTACTCATACACACACACACACACACACCCTCACACTTACTCACGCACACACTCTCACACTCTCACACTTACTCATACACACACACACACACACACACACACCCTCACACTTACTCACACACACACACTTTTTAAAACATTGGTGTTCTGCATATGTTTATTGTTTGCTCCAACCTACTGTAGTAAATTCTGTTTGTGTAACTTACATGGTGAATAAAACTGAATCACACACACACACACAGACACACACACACACACCCATCTCACACACACACAGACACACACAGACACACACAGACACACACAGACAGACATACACAGCCACACACACACCCATCTCACACAGACACACACACACAGACACACACACACACACACACACACACATCCTGACCATCATGTGTGTTGCAGGTCACCGGGGAGAGATCCTGTCTGTGAAGTGGTCCCCCAGATATGAGCACATCTTAGCCACAGCCAGGTAACCTGACCTACCTCAACCACTGACATCTAAACCCACACAGCCCAGAGACCACAACAGACCACTAGGATCCCTAGACCACATTAACAGACAGTCCAGAACAGACCACTAGGATCCCTAGACCACATTAACATTAAAGCAGATGTTGCTGAACTTTGGCCAGAGCAGTTTTCCATCTGGTGGCATCTTAAGGATATTAAATAGATATTGCAACTGATATTAAATGAGCAGAATATTTTCACTAGACTGTCTCCTGTGAGTGCTCACTCAAGCATACGGCAGAGAAAGGGCCCCCTACCTGGGTCACGCTAGATCAGCTGGAGCTAATGATCTCTGCGGGGCCCTTGGGTCCCCCCCCCCCCCCCCCCCCCCCCCCCGGGGCCCCAAAGCGATTAGAACATCTCTGCAGCAGAAGCGACTCAGCTCCGGCTAAAAATACACCGAGTCGGGGGGGGGGCGGTGGTGGGCGGGGGCGGCGGGGGGGGGGGGACCTGGTCGCACCGCAGGCAGGCGAAGAGCGGCCCCATCTGAGCTGGTTTCCACTCGTCGTTGAGGGAGGGGGGGGAGATAGGTGTTTGTCGTGGACGTTGGGGCTGGCGGGTAGCCAGCCTGGCGAGGTCACCATGGGACAGTCTGTTATTGTTATCACCTCTGCCTGTGACAGGCTGCTGGGAACCTTCTTGTTTTAGACGAAGTCATTAAGGAGATCAACAGTACAGCAAGGCGTTCTGGGTAAGATACCTGCAGGGCAGCCAGGAAGGGAGACAGCGATAGCAGTAGCCACAAGTCGCTAGGTCGTTAGGTCCCTTTACCTGCAGGTCCTGGTTGATTTACACAAGAGGGGCAGATGTCACTCAGGGCCTGAAGGTCCTGTCATGGATACAGGAAGGTGGGAGGGGCTTCTAGGCTGAGGTATGCGTGAAAGCATGCATCAAGATACCCACATACTCTCAGTGTGTAAGCTCTGTGTCACCGGAAAAATATGACAGTGTTTTTTTTTCCTTCCTCTTTCCCTCCATCCTCAGCTCCGACAGCAGGGTGAGAGTATGGGATGTACGAAGAGCATCCGGAAGTCTCTTCACTCTGGACCAACACAACGGGGACAAGTCCAAATCCTCCTCTGAGGCGGGTATGAATGCCTCCTCCTCCTCCTCTCCCCTTTGCGGTTATTATCCTTCTACGTCGACCGTCATCCTTCATCCTACCCCACCCTGGGGAACCTTCACCCCCCCCTCTCTCCCTCCTCTTTACACATGATGCAACCTCTCCGCCCATCATGTTGAATTATTCTGGTTTAGATTAGATTAGATTAGATGAACCTTTATTTGTCCTCCAGGGGGTGGAAATTGCAGTAAAGTACAGCACACTGAGTTGCAGGGTAATCTAACAATAATGACAATAACAATAGCAATAGCAATAGGCGGGCACGATAAAGTCCAATATAAAAAAATAAGAAAATAAACAGTAGAGATAAGAGAAACTGAGATCAGAGAAACTGAGTTAAACAAGCTTTAAGAACAAGATGGACATTCTCCACATGTTTGTCATGGTGCTCCCAGCTCCCACAAACCAGTTTTTCCTGACACAACTGTGTGACGACCAGTCTGAAGAGGAGGGAGAGACTGACAACGAACCAAGAAAGGCTAAAAGGAGTAAACAATAGAATAAAGTGAGGGAATCCTGTGGTAATCAGGAAGTCGTGTGGCCTAGTCATTTAGGGTGTTGGTAATCAGAAGGTCCCTGGTTCAAAACCCCAACATGTGTCAACATGACGTTGTGTCCTTGGGCAAGGCACTTCACCCTACAGAATGTCCTTCTACTTGCCGTAAGTCGCTCTGGGTAAGAGCGTCTGTTAAATAAATGACTAAATGTAAATGTAAAAAGAGGACAGAAGTTTAGCCTGCAAGCCTTTCTCAATCGTAGCGTGTGTGTCCTCACTAATATGTGTGTGTGTGTGTGTGTGTGTCTTTACCCGTGTATTAGTGAACACAGCTCATAATGGCCGGGTAAACGGTCTGTGCTTCACGGCAGACGGTCTTTACCTCCTCACCGCTGGAACAGACGACCGCATGAGGCTTTGGAACAGCGCCACGGGGGAGAACACACTGGTGTGTGTGTGTGTGTGTGTTCACATGCCTTCGCCTCAGAGCCTGCATGCTAGTGCATACCTCAGTCCTGGAGGCTCGTCCATTAACCCTCCAGATCGCTCTCTCTCTCTCTCTCCCTCTCTCTGTGTCTCTCTATGTCTCTCTCTCTCTCTCTCTGTCCTCCAGGTGAACTACGGGAAAGTGTGTAACGAAAGCCGCAAGGGGTTAAAGTTCACCGTGTCGCAGGGCTGCAGCCCAGAGTTTGTGTTTATGCCGTGCGGCAGCTCTCTAGCCGTGTACGGCCTCCACACCGGCCAGCGCGTGGCCACGCTGAGGGGACACTACAACAACGTGGACTGCTGCCACTTCCACCCTGACTACCAGGTCTCCTAGCGCCGCTAGCCCAGCACCTCAAGTCCACATCCCCCCCTCAGGGAAACTGTCAGGCCCTTTCCTGTGGCGATAGTCCCTGCCACCGTCAAACACTCCCTACAATGATATGATCATCCTTTTATTCGTCCCGCAGAGGGAAAGTTGCAGTTTGCAACAGCAGCAGGGTACAGTACAGCACTCAAGAGGAACAGTTTAAAATATAAAACAATACAAGATTCAGGGAAGTGTATAAAAATACGGAATGTGATGAGGATAATGAACATGGTAATGACTCGAGGTCACTGCTAGTGAGTGAGTAATCAGTTGCATCAGACCAAATGGAGGTTGTTTTGTAACGTAGTTTCATCGCTAGTTCCGGCCACACCTCTCTCCGGTCTCTCTCTTTGGCGTCCTCCCTTTTCTCAGGTGGAGTTTCCCCCCACCCCCCCCCACCCCTCCCACCACGCCCCACCACGCCCCACCCCCTGGTCATTGTCTCTTTCTTGGGAGTGTTCTGTCGCTCGTTAGCTCGTTAACACAGCTGAGCTTAGGCACAAGCGCTTATGGGGCAAGTTCTCTGTTGAGAGTTAATGACCCCAGGTGTCCCAAGGACCCACTTTTCCTGAGCTCTGAGTCGGACTGTTTGAACACCCTGTCTGGTATTGGGTGAGGCCTTCGTTACTCTAAGCTCACAGGCGTACGGAATGTGTCTGAAGAGAAAGCTGTCAGCGTTTAGGCACACATCACTCAGACTAACACGCTCCCTGTCTTCCCCATTAGAGTCTTCAAAATAAAAGTCCTCCTTTCTCTCTCCCCCTCCCTCCCCCCTCCCCTCAGGAGTTGTACAGCGGAGGGAAAGACTGCAACATCCTGGCCTGGGTCCCTGTTCTCCGGCCCCCTGATGTGGAGGAGGGGGCTGCAGCTAAAAAGGTGCGGTCTGGGATCAGGTGTATGTCAGTTACAGTGTTCGCGTGCACAACAGTAAACTCATTCAGCTATGTTTGTGCCACGCATCGCCACGGTAACCTTTCTTCCCCACCTGTCCCATGGCCACTGAAAGGTTACAGTCATTTTACACCGATTAAATAGATCCTATTTTTATCTTTATTTTATCCTTATTAATTTAGCAGTCGCTTTTATCCAAATATAATATTCAAAAAAAAAGAATGAGGACATTCATTCGTATTATAATACAATATGATATGATGGATACAGTATGATTACATGGAACATGTGCTAAATCATGTGTTCTATGTCCAAGCATAAACCGTGCTTAGTGGGACTCATGGTGCTGCTTTTCCATAATGACTAAACGAATTGTGACACAAAACCAAACTGAATGTTGAATATTGTTCCTTTCTCAGAGTGATGGCCTGTCAGTAATGAACCCTGCTTTTGAAGACGCCTGGAGCAGCGATGACGACTGACCCCCCCCCCCCCCCCCCCCCCCCCCCCCCCCCCCCCCCCGCTGATGGGGGTTGTAGTTTAAGGCCCAAAACGGGCCTTCAAGAGCTGACGGGCGATATTGCTATGAAAAGGTGTTTTAATTTGTATACAGATTGTGTGTGTGTGTGTTTTTGCGACGCGCTGCACACTGAAATGGTGTCTTGGTCTTAAATGCAACACTCGCATCCTTGTGCTGATCTCCTTTGCTGTGTCGTCCAGGCTGTGTCAGAAACCAGTAGATGGTTCTAGGCAGGATTGATACTGAGAGCCCCCCCCCTTCTCTTCCATTGGGTATCTGTTTACAAAAGATTCTGTTAGGAATCCATGCACCCAAGTGCTTTTACCTGGCTTTATGGCTTTATCAACGATTACCATCTCTCTTTGTATGTATTTCAAATGATGTTATTTTTTGATGTATTTGTATGTTTTCTCAGTCTTTTCCCCACAGGTGTAAATATGTCCTCCATGAGCAGGTTTTCGATCAGGAGATAATCTCTTTTTATACAATGTATATGACTAGTTGTTTCTTGTAGTTTTTGTATATATAATGAGTAAAGTGATTAAATGCTCGTCTTTGCTTCTGTCTTTTGGACAGATTTGTGATATTTTAGCATTTAAACTACACGTCAAAAAGAGGTTGTGGATCCCCTTGTATGTGACCCTAACATGCAGAATGGTGTCATTGTATGAAAGACTTGATAAATCTTTGACATCCTGCTGTCCTTTTGGTTCAAGGTCAGGTTATTCCTGCAGTGTTTGCCTGGTTGAACCACGGTCGACATGTTCTCTTAACTTCCTCATTATTAAAGACAGTCCGGTATAACAGTTTGATGGCTATTAAGTCGTGGGCGGTTACGATGCAGTTTCATGCATAATTGCTCCATTTCTTCCGCCTCTTTTCGTCCTCCAATCCCTTCATCCCCACCAGATCTCCACCCTCTATATCTCCATCAGCAGACACAGCACCTAGAGAGGCTGGGAGCATTACACCTGTGGACTTCAGTCGAGGTTTGTGAAGTGTGTGTTGTGAAGTGTGTGTTATCTTGTGAAGTGTGTGTTATCTTGTGTGATGGTATTCTAAGGTGAGCATTGTAAAGCGATCTGAACCTCGTTAGAAGGTCGCTTATTATTCGTAAACTCTACTCCCGGAAGAGATTCAGATGCGGGAGAAAAGTTGGCTTTTTTTGTTCAAGTTTTCCCATCTGGGTGACTTTCCTGTCATTGTGCGATCCTCAGATTATGTTGCTTTGATATCCTGAAGTTTCAGACTATAAAGCGGCTTTTTGTAGGGTTAGATCTCACTTTTGAATGTCGTGTCTCTATCTGCACACCAGAGCATATCTGTAAACCGTTTAAAGGGTGTGTTACATTATGGTGACATGAGTCTACACATGATATACTTTACTGCCATCGGTTAGATACATGTTGATAGGATACATCTGTTCTAGTCCCGTTTCTTATAACCTAAAACCTCATTTGAACTTCTGGTTCAGAGACGGCTAGTGTTTAAAACACCTGTCAGGTGTTTAATAGTACTGATTTGATAAGTATTGGGACATGAGGATGTAATGAGGTGTAAAGGCTGTGACATGGATTGTTTCACCTCCCCATGCCACCAACATGGGCTACATGAGGGGCTGTTCAGGTGGAGGAATGAATGGAGAATAGCGCAGGTTGGGCTTCTGGGTGGTGAATCCATAGCCTGGGATCATGTCACTGGGATCGGACACACCTATTCTCTGCAAGGTGTGGTTGTACTAACATGCAAGTGTTACGGGATCAATGACTCTACACCAGTCTCCTCAATTACATTTCCCGTATCATTGAGTACATAGTGGCACTAGGAGGTCCCCACCTTGTCCGTACAAGGCAGTCTGTTTGGCCTCTTAATTGCTACTTTATTATAAATTCCACTCGGCTTAACATTGAATGGATTGGATGGAGCTGAGTAGTTTCATGATGAGATGTTTCATGATGAGGTATTTGAACCCGCTTGTACTCAAATAATGTGACTTTCCTATCAGACCACAGGAGTCTTTATATAGCAGGGTACTCCTCCTTTCAATCTGAACCAGACTGACCACTGAATCAGGCTTTAGACACATCCATAGTCCAGATCTAAAGGATAGCAGCCATGTTGGACTGGACACTCTCTTGGATAAAAGCGTCTGCTAATTGAATACATGTAAATGTGGTTTTCGGTTTCTTGAGACATTCCGACAGTATTTCCTGTGGTATCAGTGCAGCTGGTCGGTCCTGCTGACAATCAAGCAGAAACTAGGAAATCCAGCCAGGCAGCCCTCGCTGTTTACTGTCACAGTTTTACCTTTTAAAAAACCCCATCAGATCTTTCTGGAAGGGTATGATTCATCCTGAAGGTATTTATTGTCTTGACTAGAAGGGGGTGTCCTTCCCAATGTTACTGTCGCTCAGGGTGTCACCACACTGGGTGTGACAGTGTTTTATCACTCCAGCCCCTTGATGCAGGTTGTGTTCACCAAATTTGATCTTTTAACCTTTTATCTCTGATTCATTCATACAGTCCAGCAGAACCAAAGCCTTCTTCCAATGTCACATCCAGCGAGCCCGCTATCTTAGCGTGACTTCTGTGTTGCATGCCCAAGTTGTCCACTTAGCAACAGGCAGGCGGCCTTGGTAACCAGGTTTGCTGCAGCTCAGGTGGTGACGCACTGTTTAACCGCTAGTTTTGGTGGCGTTTTAATCATCTGCCATTGTGCGTGTGTCCCATTGCATGCCTGTGTTAAGCGAATGAATCTGGATGATGATGTGTGTGTGTGTGTGTGTGTATGCTGACCTTACCACATCCCAGAGAAAGGAGAGACAAGGAAGAGGAGCCTTGACTGTTGGTCTTTGTGCTCCCAACACTCTCTCCCTTGTCCCTGGGATGCTAAAGAAAGAGAGGGAGAGAGAGAGCGCAGGGGGGAGGGAAAGAGAGAGAGAGAGAGAGAGAGAGAGAGAGCGGGGGAGAGAGAGAGGGGCAGAAATGCTAAGTTGAATCATTTGACATTGTCCACAATCTAGCCTTTCAGTATGAGGGTGGGTGCTGTGTTGTATCACGATATGAGCCACGCCGAATAACTTTAGATGACCGGGGTCTCTCTGAATGGCTTCTTCTTTCATGTTGTTCTGAAGCGTGTTATCAAATCAAGTGCGTACATGTGACTGATATGATTTAAAAACTCATCATTCTCAGAATGGCAAACATGAATCCCAACAACATGCTGCCAAAGGACCATCGCTACAACACGCGTCCTCTCCTCCATCTTTGCGTGACGCTGGCATGCTCATGCTCTGGCTGACCTCTGACCTCTTTTATTTCCCAGGAGTGCTACGAGACCTCGGGTCATAATGGAGTTCACAGACTTAAAAACCAAAGCTTTCCACGTGTACGATGAGTTCATCCAACACGCAGGTGAGAGAGACATCCGAATAGCTGGGATTGTTCAATAGTGTGTGATCATCAGCCAACCCTGGTCCTCATGACCCACTGTTCTGTATGTTCTAGAGCAGTGGTCCCAAACCCTGGTCCTCAGAGCCCACTGTTCTGTATGTTCTAGAGCAGTGGTCCCAAACCCTGGTCCTCAGAGCCCACTGTTCTGTATGTTTTAGATTTTTTTTTCCCCAGCTCCAACACGCCTGATTCAAATGAATAGGTTATTATGAAGCTCAGCAGAAGCTTGTTAATGACCCTTTATTAGAATCTGGTGTGTGAGAAGGAGGAAACATCTAGAACATACAGGACTGTGGGTCCTGAGGACCAGGGATGGGGACCACTGCTCTAGAACATACAGGACTGTGGGTCCTGAGGACCAGGGATGGGGACCACTGCTCTAGAACATACAGGACTGTGGGTCCTGAGGACCAGGGTTGGGGACCACTGCTCTAGAACATACAGGACTGTGGGTCCTGAGGACCCGGGTTGGGGACCACTGCTCTAGAACATACAGAACAGTGGGTCCTGAGGACCAGGGTTGGGGACCACTGCTCTAGAACATACAGGACTGTGGGTCCTGAGGACCAGGGATGGGGACCACTGCTCTAGAACATACAGGACTGTGGGTCCTGAGGACCAGGGATGGGGACCACTGCTCTAGAACACTGACTAAGGAAATGATGTTTGTTGATGGGCTGTTCCTGTTTCATACTGGTGAATGTTTGTTCCTCTCCTGTTGTTCCTAGACTCCAGGACGGAGGACTGGATGCTCATGTCTTCACCTCTTCCTCAGACCATCATCATCGCAGCGTACATCTACTTTGTCACGTCGCTGGGACCACGGCTGATGGAGAACCGCAAAGCATTCGACCTCAAAAACGTGCTGGTGGTCTACAACTTCAGCGTGGTCGCCCTCTCGGTCTACATGTGCTACGAGGTGAGTCTAGGTTCCGTCCTGCCAGCGACAGCGCGGAACATTCCGCTAGATCTCCCGCTGTAGTGGTCATTTATGAGTGAGCGTTTGTCCAGGTTTGGGATGCTGGTATCTGCTTGTCTCTTGATTTTAGTGTGATTTTTGCGTTCTCGCTCTAACAGCCCAGAATATCAGTCAGTCTCTGGCCCTTTTTCCTCGCTGTAGCCTTTTCAGATACGTTTTTAATTGCTTGTCGAAGCTATTTTGACTAAAGCCTAACTGTCATGCAAAACGACAATCTGTCACTGTTGAAGAGTTGTGAGGAAGGTGAGTCCCCTGCAGCCTTCCTCTTCACTCTAGTTTTTTTAGAAAGATCTTTGTTGTAAAGGTCGGATTTTAAAGTTCCTTCCTCGCCTCCTTTCCTTTTCTTCCCTCCTTTCATTATTTCTTCCTTTTCAAAGTGTAATTATGGTCTTTTTTAAACGGAGTTAGACAAGTCCTCTAATTGGGTGCTTCCTTAGGAGGAAACAAATGAGTCACCTTCTTGTCTGATGATTGGGCTAAAAAAACAGGTTTGGTTACATAGCTTTTCTGACTGGTCCAGAAAGCCTGTCTGTCCTCTTTCTGACTGACTGGGAGCGGGGGTGTGATGGGGGGTGGGATGACACCTGGAAGGTGTGCATGTGCTCATGGTATGAGTGACTAAACTAAGCACTTCCTTTTCGTCCTCTGCCTTCTGTTGAGCAACTGGCTCACGTCTATTGTTATGAGAAGCATTTGTCAACATTGCACCATACGTGTGTGTGTGTGCGCGTGTGCGTGTGCGTGTGCGTGTGTGTACGTTCATTGATGTTGGACTCGAGCCATGTACAACTAGAATAAAACTTGTAGAACGTGTAATGTTTGCCGACCTGCTGTGTTATTGGAGTCACACCTTGATTGTTCTTTTGTAGTATGTGATGTCTGGCTGGGGGACAGGTTACACCTTCCGCTGTGACCCTGTGGATTACTCCAACTCCCCCCAGGCCCTCAGGGTAAGAGAGCTCCCCCACACCCCCAACACCTTACACACACACTCTCCCCAAGTGCTCAGTTGATTTCACATTCAAACTGTTTCCCATCCTTATCCTAATGATGTTGGATCTTGTGTTTTCCAGATGGCAGCGACCTGCTGGCTCTACTACTTCTCCAAGTTCATCGAGATGTTGGACACGGTGAGCGGCTTCAAATTCCTTTCTGCAGAATTGAATTCGAAGCCCCCCCCCCCCCCCCCTTCGTTCTTCTTATTGTTCCGTGCATCTCATCCCTCCTCTTCATCCCTCTGCTCCCTCCCTCCTCTTCATCCCATCAGGTGTTCTTTGTGCTGAGAAAGAAGAACAGCCAGGTGACCTTCCTCCATGTCTACCACCACTCCATCATGCCCTTCACCTGGTGGTTCGGAGTGCGTTTTGCTGCAGGTAAGTCGACCCGACAGACTGACCTGACAGACTGACCTGGATATTCCACTGGTACAAATGTCATACGGGACATTCCCAAAAAGCATGTTTGATGTATATGTATATTTCCAGGTGGTCAAGGCACATTTCACGCCATGCTGAACTGCATCGTCCACGTCATCATGTACACCTACTACGGCCTGTCTGCCCTCGGTCCTGCCTACCAGAAGTTTCTGTGGTGGAAGAAATACCTGACGACCGTTCAGCTGGTAAGTCCCACTGTTCTTGCACCGTCAAAGCACCTGCAAGTTCCCCAAAACCCACTATGTTTGGGGTCTATCGCGTTGCTATGCTCAGTGACCGATGCTCTTTAGTAAAGCTCTCTCTTGCAAGTTGCTTTGGATAAAAGCGTCTGCTAAATGAATAAATGTAAGTGGGCCTGGCCTTGTCTCCAGGCGAACCATTCAAGTTAAAAACCTTGTTGTTCTTCTCTCAGATCCAGTTTGTGATCGTCACCACCCACATCTTCCAGTACTTCTTCATGCATGACTGCCCTTACCAGTTCCCCATCTTCGTCTACATCATCGGCCTCTACGGCCTCGTCTTCCTCTTCCTCTTCCTCAACTTCTGGTACCACGCCTACACCAAGGGCAAGAGGCTGCCGAAGGTGCTACAGAACCAGCGCTGGGCTCACCACTCCAACGGCGTCATTAACGGCAACACGAACAGCATGCAGCACGAGAAGGACGACTAACACGGCCGTGAGCCTGGTGTGGCCGGAGGCCGGGGTCTGTCCCATTTGAATCATTACGCACACAGTTCCACACCCTTCCACTCCACCTCTGTGGGTGTGATTCTCAGACCACTACATTCCTTTTTTTTTTTTGCTAAGGCTGTCTGTGTGTGTACGAGCCCAAACTCTGTTTCCTTTTCTTTTTTTTTTGTTTTTCAGTTTTTTTTCCCCATCAACCAGGTTGTCTCTGCTCTGTCAAGGACGTATTGCGCAGCCTCCCTCCCTCCCTCTCCTCCTCCTCCCCCTTCCCGCCCTCTCCTCCTGCCCCACGGACTCCTTGGGTCAACCTAGGTGTCCTTCTGGGCGCTTGAATATCAGCCCCTTGTGGAGAGAGACGGTACGTTTCTGCTAGAGGCATCTTCCGTACATGGGGCGTCCTGGTGAGCCAATCAAGCCATAGTTGGCTCTGCTCTGAGGATGGAGCTATGTGGTGCTTCACACCAGCGCCTTGATCAGACTACATTCCTCTTTATCCAAATCTAACTTTAGTTTTTGTTTCTTTCTTCTAATGAAACAGCCTTTTAGCTTGTTTTTCCAGCTTCATGTAATCCTTTTTATACCGATCTTTTTTTATATATATATATAAAGATGTCTGTACATTCAATTGTAAATGTATTTCTGAAATTCTTTAATAAGGAGGATTTATAAGAGGGAGCCTGATTCATAGTTTTAAATGACGCCTTTCCCACATCCCCTGAAACACTCTGAACTTGCTTCTCTCTGAAAGGAGTCACAGCTACTGTCCAAAGACAAAGTGTTGAAGATGTTATCTGTCCATTCCTTCAACTTCTCTCTCTCTTTCTCAGTATAAGAATCGTATGACTTTGAAGCATCATGATATTTTGAGGCCGGCAGCAGTGCTTCTCGCAGGAGCCGGAGGAGAGCTCATGTTGTAGCTGTTAGCTTTAGCTCACAAGCATGGCCTTAACACAAGGCCTTAACGCAAGCATAGCCCTTAACGCAAGGTCCACAAAAATACTAAATGAATCCCTTGCTGTGCATTGGGCTGGTTGGTCAGCAAACTGAATGACTGAAGCGTTTGGCAACTAACCCTGCGTTCGTATGAAGTCTCCTACCTAGCGTGTGAGGCTGTGCTTGTGGTAGTTTTTAAAGTAAGCTCTATTGCTCTGCCTCCAGTCGTGATTGAGAATGTGGCATTGGACGGTCAAGCCGTAGTGCCTTAGGCTCGGGTGGAGGTACGTTCTACCAGGAGGCCCAGGTGGAGGTACGTTCTACCAGGGGGCCCGGGTGGAGGTATGTTCTACCAGGGGGCCCGGGTGAAGGTACGCTCTAGCCCAGGGCCTCCACGGTGCCTTACATCCTGATGGTAGTTATGAGTGTCCTATTAGACATGATGCCACATGGGCACTGATTGAAACATGCGTAATATGTAGACCGAGTATTTTACTGTTTATGTATTTATGAGATGAAAATAAAAAGCTGTTTAAATGAATTTTTGTGGTGCTGCCTTTTCATTGAGTTCCATGGCCGCCCAGTAGGGTGGATTTGAGTGAATAAATCCAAAAGGAACATTGTACCCAGCATTCAGTGATGAAGACCATAACATCAGGGACCGTACAGGATGTCCAGCTGGAAGTTTACATTACCCATGAACCAGAAAGTGATGTGTCATGTTACCTTATCACCAGACTTCTGGCCTTTTAACTCTATACAGAAGTGTGGCCCTAAGTGTGTATGACTGGTTCATGTCAAAGTGGGTTTTCCTTCAATGATAAATACATGAAATTCATCAGAAGCACAGACTGCCTTCTCACCTTCGAAAGAAGGCTTAAAACTCACTTATTTAGAGAATTTAACGGCACTTAGGAATAGTATGACACTTCACATAATCTAATGTTGTTTAGAACTATTTGGTGGGTCCCCATATGGTGACTTGCCAGTGTTGTTGTTGTATCTCTTGCTTTATGTTCACAATCGTTGTGCTATGCATTTATAGTTCTTCCCTTGGCACTTATTGGTTCTCATGATGTATGATTCACGATCTAAAAAACCCACTGTGATGGGGTCTATCACGTTGCTATGATCAGTGACTGATGCTCTTTGTAAAAGCTCTCTCTTGTAAGTCGCTTTGGATAAAAGCGTCTGCTAAATGAATAAATGTAAAAATGTAATGTAAATGAAACCAACTTCTAGCTGCACTGGACCAGACAGACTGCGCAACATCCTCAACAGTTAATCTCTTCATTAAAACTGGAGTACTGACTGGAGTCAGGTCACGATCCTGAATCACGATCACCTTGACTTTAAGAAGGTGAAAGCTGATAAGACGTCTCCAGAAGAGTTTGACGGAAGTCGAACCAGTCGAGGCCAGCGTGACTAACAGGACGATCTGTTTAGAGCCGCTGTTGTGTTTCACTGTGGCCCTCATGCTTCCCTTGTCAGCGAGTGTCATTGTCATACTGACATTGACAAAACACTGTGATAGTCAAACAGTGTTTGTGTAACTAACCCCATTTGCATTCGTGTTACTTAGCATTTCCCCACACTGAGTGTAACCTGACACTCTGAATCCCATCAAGGTCATGGAAGTGGTCACAGTATCTCATATCAGGTCATTTCCCCACACTGTGCGTTCTGTCAGATAACCATGACGGTGCCGCAGCCCAGGGCCGGCTCTACATAATTGAGTGCCCTAGGCGAGTTACTGCGAAATTACACCCCCCAACCCCCCCGGCCCTGCCGCAGCCTATCCCGTCCTCGGAACTTCTCCGGAACTATACTGGTTCCTCTGCCACAACTCGTCTGCTGTGCTCTCTTTGGGTTTCAGGTGGCTCTCTTGGTAAAGGCACTTCACCGTTCTTGCTTCAGTTGCTGTTAAGTTGCTCTGGATAAGAGTGCCTGCTAAATGAGTACATGTAGTCTAGGTTAGACACAAACACTGTACTAACACATGATGTTTATACATACATTCATACAGTATTGTTGCACCCTTTGACTTACCCTTTCAGCATCATTTATATTTGACAGGGTAGAATATTTACATCATTGTTTTATTGCCGCCTCTTTTACGACTCTACAGTTCATGCTTCAGATTAAGACGTTTACGCTCTCCGTGTCGTTTCAGAGTTACTGTGTTGCTATTCATTACCAAGTCATTTTGAAGTACTTTTTGGTTGAATTTTTTTTTAATGGCTGTGACTCACTACTGTTGTTGCTTTATTGTTCGCAACACTTATGCTCACATGCTCTTATAGTTCTTCCCTTGGCACTTACCGGTTCTCACGATGTATGTTTCCTAATCTATAAACCTGCTATGTTCGGGGTCTATCACGATGCTATGCTCAGTGTAAAGCTCTCTGTTGTCAGTCACTTTGGATAAAAGTGTCTGCTAAATGAACGAATGTAAATGTCTCAAAAAAGAAAAAAAGAAATATCACAAGAATTCAGACTTCTGTAACATTTAACTCAGGTGCTGTTCCTTTCTTCGGGTCCTCCTTGAGATGGTCATCCAGCTGTGTTTAATTCAACTGATTGGACTTGATTAGGAAAGGCACACACCTGCCTGTGTAAGACCTTACAGCTCACAGTGCATGTCAGAGCAGAGAGACAGAACTGTGGCAATCCCAAAACATATTTGCAACGATAGAAATTGTAATATAACCCAAACTTGCTTTTTTTGAATGGTGTAGTATGGCTGTGTGTGTTAGGCAGAGGTTTTGAGAGGGTTAAAGAGGTTTAATGACTGCTGTAAAGCTGTTATCAAGGACCGCATCTTCCTACTTACAGTGGCAGTAAAATAACTTGTGGGTTACTTCATCAGATCAACAGGCATTGCCCTTTGTCAAAACAAACAGGGTCTCACTATTACATTGCTGAAATTGCTGGAATGGATTGCACTAACTCATTTCAAATTAAATTCAATCAATTTCAATTTTAGTCGTCGTAGCTTACAATTTACGTAAACTGGAAAAAGCTCCTAAGGGAACAAGGGAAACTGTCGTACGTTTGGTCAGGAATTGGAGCAAAAGACAACTCGTCAAAATCGATGGGCATTCCTTCACTCTCAAATGATAAGGGTTTATTTGGGTACAAAAAAAAAAAAAAAAAAAAATTAAATACAGCGATAGCTTCCATGAAAAACAAACTGAAAACTGGCTAGTCCAAACAAGTTCAAACAGCGATAGTGGTATCTCCTGCGAAAAAGAATGACTGTGAAGAAATCAAAACAAGGTTGACCTTTCACCTTTAACTGGTCCCAGACATATGCAGAGGGACCAGTAGTCAGCTGACCATCTCAGATAAAGGTTTCGTTTTCATCTCCATGCATCTTTTCCATATCCTGAGAATTCATCGCGTGAAAATTTGGACCATTCGGTCGGCAAACTTGGCGAGTGATTTGGGTTGTATTTGAAATGTTGAGAGTTGAATGGCAGCTTGATAGAGATGAGTTCAGGCTGTATTACAGAACATATACATATTTAGTGCGCAACCTGCAGGTGTGTGAAGGAGTGTGTGTGTGTGTGTGTGTGTGCAGGTGACTTCATCATCCTAGAATGTGCTCGTGTGACAGTAATAAGGCCATGTAAAAAAAACAAGTACAAGTATGACAAAATAATGTAGGAAAAAAATGTATCAGTGAATCTCTCCAGGCAAAGGATCCCATTAAGCAGAAAAGGTTGTAGGTGCAAACAAAACAGCAAGGCAGGCTGTGTGTGTGTGTGTGTGTGTGTGTGTGTGTGTGTGTAGGGGGGGAGGTGTCTGCGTGTGGGTGTGTGTGTGGGGAAGGTGACTGGGTGTGAGTTTGTGTGTGTGTGTGTATGTGTGTGTGGGGGTGGGGGGGGAGGTGTGTGGGTATGTGTATCTGCGTGTGTGGGGGGGGGGGGTGTGTGGGTGTGTGTGTCTGTGTGTGTGTGGGGGGGGTGTCTATCTGTGTGTGTGTGTGCAGGGGGTGTCTGGGTGTGTGTCTGGGTGTGTGTCTGGGTGTCTGTGTGTATATGTGTGTGTGTGTGTGGGGATGTCTGTGTGTGTGTCTGGGTGTGTGTCTGGGTGTCTGTGTGTGTGTGTGTGGGGATGTCTAGGTGTGTGTGTGTGTGTGGGGGGGGGGATGTCTGTGTGTGTGTCTGGGTGTGTGTGTGTGTGGGGGGATGTCTGTGTGTGTGTCTGGGTGTGTGTGTGTGTGTTCAGGTGATTACGGAGGGCCCACGTCGTCCGCTTCTCTCGTGGATGTCAGAGATCTTGAGGGCGATGGCGATCAGAGGACCCAACACAGCCTGACGAGCAACACACACAAACATCAAGCTGCTGTTTTCTGTCACACAGAAACTCCAATAATGTAACACCTTCTTCAAAGATGGATGACAGCTGAGATTCAGAGATGTACAACATAGGATAGCCAATCAATAGCCTGAAAAACTACTGTAACTGTGACCTACTGTATAATTATTTCCTTACATCTGAAGAAATTGGGCGGTCAGGTAGTTCAACGGTTAAAGAGTTGAGCTCATGATTGGAAAGTGTGGCTACATGACGTTGTGTTAGGCAAGGCACTTCACAAGGCAAGGCACTTCACCCTACTTGCCTCAGGGGGAATGTACTTTAAGTCACTTTGGATAAAAGCGCCTGCTAAATGCAATAATGTAATATTTTTATTGAACGTTGGATGCCTGAATTTCATTCCACTTGTTCTTCATATTGTGTTTTCTACCTCAAAGCTGCCTAATACATACTTGTCAGGCAAATGAACAATCCCAGACTCATTTTTGTCAGACGATTTCACTCGTCGGATTTTGTATTGTTATTTTTTATAAATGCTGCCCTGTAGGCCTACCTTGTGTTGTTTTATTTTTTTATTGTTATATTTGAAATTATTTCTCTTGAGTGCTGTACTGCCTTGCTGTTGTAAACCTGCAATATCCCCACTGCAGGACTGATAAAGGATTATCTTATCTAAAACAGCTCAGAGTGAGACTCTCACCTGTCTCTCTCTGTCTCTCTCTCACCTGTGTCTCTCTGCTATGTCTCTCAGTGTCTCTCTCTCACCTGTGTCTCTCAGGGTCTCTCTCTCACCTGTATCTCTCTGTGTCTCTCTCTTACCTATGTCTCTCAGTGTCTCTCTCTCACTTGTATCTCTCTGTGTCTCTCTCTCACCTGTGTCTCTCAGGGTCTCTCTCTCACCTGTATCTCTCTGTGTCTCTCTCTTACCTATGTCTCTCAGTGTCTCTCTCTCACTTGTATCTCTCTGTGTCTCTCTCTCACCTGTGTCTCTCATGGTCTCTCTCTCTCTCACCTGTGTCTCTCAGTGTCTCTCTCTCACCTGTATCTCTCTGCTATGTCTCTCATGGTTTCTCTCTCTCTCTCTTGCTCACCTGTGTCTATCTGCTTTGTGTGTGTGTGTGTCTCTCTCTCTCTCTCTCTCTCTCTCTCACCTGTGTCTCTCAGTGTCTCTCTCTCACCTGTGTCTCTCTGCTGTGTCTCTCAGGGTCTCTCTCGAAGCTCTCAGCGTAGATCCGGACCGTGGCTCCAGCCCCGCCCCCACTCCCTCCAGCCCCGCCCCCACTCCCGCTCAGACGGAAGATGAGACGTGACGCGTCACTGAAGACGATTCGAAGACCCTGCAGGAAGAGGAAGAGGGATAAACAAGCTGGTTCCACTTTACACGTCGAAGGGTTTTAAAGGATGATATGAGATTTCTTGTGACTTCTGAAAAGCTATTCTGGCTGTAACCTAAAATCAACTCACACTGTAGGGTTTTGTGAACAGGGCTGTAAGGCAAGTCATATTGAATCTACATGCAGTAAGTATGCCTGTCCACTAGATGGCCCTATAGTATAATGACACACTGGCTAAAGACCAACACAGAACATCTCCCCTTCTTTAGCTTCTGTTCATGGTTTCATCTCTCTATCTGGTTTCTTCTTCCTCTGACTCTTCCTCTCTGTCTCTCTGTTTCCCTCTCTCTGTCTCTCTCTCTCTGTCTCTCTCTCCCTCTCTCTCTGTCTCTCTCTCCCTCTCTCTCTGTCTCTCTCTCTCTCCCTCTGTCTCTCTCTGTCTCCCCTGTCTCTCTCTGTCTCTCTCTGTTTCCAACTCTCTCTCTCTCTCTGTCTCTCTCTCTCTTCCTCTGTCTCTCTCTGTTTCCAACTCTCTCTCTCTGTCTCTCTCTCTCTCTGTCTCTCTCTCTCTCTGTCTCCCTCTCTCTCCCTCTGTCTCTCTCTGTCTCCCCTGTCTCTCTCTGTCTCTCTCTGTTTCCAACTCTCTCTCTCTCTCTGTCTCTCTCTCTTCCTCTCTGTCTCTCTCTCTCTGTCTCTCTCTCTCTCTCTGTCTCTCTCTCTCTCTCTGTCTCTCTCTCTCTCTTCCTCTCTGTCTCTCTCTCTCTCTCTGTCTCTCTCTGTCTCTCTCTGTCTCTCTCTCTACTTCAGTTCCACTGTCTGTCTGTCTGTCTCAGAATGTCGTCTATGTAGAAGGACTTCAGAAAGACTTCAAAGGCAGCCAAGGCTTATTTAGTAAATCCTCCCAGGCCACAAGCTTCTGTTAGGTGTTAGTGTGTGTAAGTGTGTGTAAGTGTGTGTGTGTGTGTGTTTACGTGTGTTTGTGTGTGTGTGTGTGCATTTGTGAGTGTGTGTGAGTGTGTGTGAGTGTGTGTGTGAGTGTGTGTGTAAGTGTGTGAGTGTGTGTGTGAGTGTGTGTGTGAGTGTGTGTGTGTGTGTGTGTGTGTGAGTGTGTGTGTGTGAGTGTGTGTGTGAGCGAGTGTGTGTGTGAGTGTGTGAGTGTGTGTGTGAGTGTGTGAGTGTGTGTGTGTGTGTGTGTGAGTGTATGAACAGCTGACAGCCCTCCACCCCTGCTGTCAGGCAGGCAGAGAGACGACAGCTGACATAACCATGTTCTGGGAGGAATGTTTGCTGTAATAATACACACCAGGGGAAACTGAGGGTGTGTGTGTGTGTCAGGGCTGTCACACTGCAGGGTGACTCACTAACTAGTTGAGAGGATGATCTCTTCCAGAGACACTCACACACACACACACACACACACACACACACCTACACACACACCTACACACACACCTACACACACACTCACACACTCGCACACACACACACACACACACACACACTCACACACACACACACTCACACACTCACACACACACTCACACACACACTCACACACACTCACACACACACACACCTACACACACACACACACACACACACACACACACACACACTCACACAGGGGGGAAAAACAACAGAAAATAACACTAAAGTGTTGGAAATGTCAAGTATTTAGACGCATGTTTGCCATGTGTGCATGGGTGTGTTAGTCCGTGCCTGTGTGTGTGTGTGTGTGTGTGTGTGTGTGTGTGGGGGGTATAAGGTGGGGCTGGAGGGAGAGGAGCATCGACACCATGGGAGAGTTTCCACACATTCTAGGACAGAACAGAGGGAGTCAGCTGGTAAACTGTACGGGAGGGAGGGAGGGAGGGAGGGAGGGAGGGAGGGAGGGAATGTGTGAGGGGGGGACGAGTATTTGAATGAATGAATGAATGGAGGGATGGAAGGAAGGAGAAGAATAGAGAGGTTAGTAGAATAGAGGTTAGTAGAATATAGAAGTTAGTAGAATAGAGAGGTTAGTAGAATAGAGAGGTTAGTAGAATAGAGAGGTTAGTAGAATAGAGATGTTAGTAGAATAGAGAGGTTAGTAGAATAGAGAGGTTAGTAGAATAGAGAGGTTAGTAGAATAGAGGTTAGTAGAATAGAGATGTTAGAAGAATAGAGAGGTTAGTAGAATAGAGAGGTTAGTAGAATAGAGGTTAGTAGAATAGAGAGGTTAGTAGAATAGAGATGTTAGTAGAATAGAGAGGTTAGTAGAATAGAGGTTAGTAGAATAGAGATGTTAGTAGAATCGAGAGGTTAGTAGAATAGAGGTTAGTAGAATAGAGAGGTTAGTAGAATAGAGAGGTTAGTAGAATAGAGAGGTTAGTAGAATAGAGAGGTTAGTAGAATAGAGATGTTAGAAGAATAGAGAGGTTAGTAGAATAGAGAGGTTAGTAGAATAGAGGTTAGTAGAATAGAGAGGTTAGTAGAATAGAGATGTTAGTAGAATAGAGAGGTTAGTAGAATAGAGGTTAGTAGAATAGAGATGTTAGTAGAATAGAGAGGTTAGGAGAATAGAGGCTAGTAGAATAGAGAGGCTAGTAGAATAGATAGGTTAGTAGAATAGAGAGGTTAGTAGAATAGAGATGTTAGTAGAATAGAGAGGTTAGTAGAATAGAGAGGTTAGTAGAATAGAGAGGTTAGTAGAATAGAGGTTAGTAGTATATAGAGGTTAGTAGAATAGAGAGGTTAGTAGAATAGAGAAGTTAGTAGAATAGAGATGTTAGTAGAATAGAGGTTAGTAGAATGGAGAGAGGTTATACCTTACTGGGTGGTCTGGGGAGAGACCATATGCATATGTGTGTGTGAGTGTGTGTGTGTGTGTGTGGGGGGGGGGGGGGGTATGTTTGAGAGAGAGATATACTCCATGTTTTACTCTACAAGTCAACTATCAGTGACGCATGTCCTTTAGGGTGACTCTTTGATGCCTTGATCATCTTTTGGTCCAATCCTAGCTTTCCTTTTCTTTCTTTTCTCTCCTTCTTTTCCTCTCCCCCTCCTTCAGCTCCGTCCTCCCTCACACTCTCACCTGGTTCCGGTAGACGGTGCCGTCCACAGGGTCGATGTACTCGAAGTTCTCGGCCCGCTCCACGCTGTAGACGTTGTTCCCCACTGCAAACTTCTGGCTGCGGAAAGCCTTGTCGGAGATCACAGCCTCCAGGTCCCTCATCAGGTGGTAGGCTGTTCTGGGATCCAGGCCCTCGTAGTCAAACCTGGAAACACACACACGCACCCATGCAGGGTCAGCTGGACAGACAACAGTTTAACACACACACACGCACCCATGCAGGGTCAGCTGGACAGACAACAGTTTAATACACACACACGGGCACAACAAACAGACACCTTATTGATCTCAAAACCGTTGAGTGTGTCAAGCAGAAGGTGTCAGCGTTGTTTTCCTCTGACCAGCCCTGAAGAGCTGAGGTGATCTGTCTCTCTCTCTCTCTCTCTCTCTCTCTCTCTCTCTCTCTCGCTGTCTCGCTCTGTCTCTCTCTTTGTCTCTTTGTCTCTCTGTCTCTCTTTGTCTTTTTGTATCTTTGTCTCTCTCTCTGTCTCTCTATCTCTCTGTCTCTCTTTCTCTATCTTTGTCTCTCTCTCTTGCACTGTCTATCTCTCTCTCTTTGTCTCTCTCTCAAGGGGGAGCAGCTATAATAAGACCTGTGGGGTGGGGGGGTGTGTGGGGGGGAGGAGAGAGAAGGCACAAGGGACACTTCAGGCTGAGTGGGGGGGGGGGGGGGCGTAGGAGAGGGTGAGGGTGGTTGGGGATTTGGAACGCGGAGGGCTCATCATTCGAATTACCCTTGGGGTTTAATTGAATGAGCCTTTGGAGTTTATGAGGAAATGGATGGATGATAGAGGGAGAGATGGAAGGATGGATGGATGGATGGATGGATGGATGGAGGGAGAGATGGATGGATGGATGGATGGATGGAGGGAGAGATGGATGGATGGATGGATGGAGGGAGAGATGGATGGATGGATGGATGGATGGAGGGAGGGAGAGATGGAAGGATGGATGGATGGATGGAGGGAGAGATGGATGGATGGATGGATGGAGGGAGAGATGGATGGATGGATGGAGGGAGAGATGGATGGACGATGGAGGGTGGGAGGAGCTGACATCTGAAGAGATGACCTGCAGAAATAATTGCGTCCCAGCTTGGCCCAGTGCTCCTTGACGATCTCTTCCACCCCCTGCTTCCTTACTGCCATGATGGACAGCCACATCAGCACTGACCACAGGCCGTCCTTCTCCCGAATATGGTCTGAACCTGAGGACGGGGGCAACAGAGACGGAGACAGGACATTAGGGAGGGAAAGTAAACACTGATCCTTACGTAAACAGCAACGGACTGGCTTTAGGCTGTGGATCATCATGGGGGTAGCAGTGTGCTGGTACTGCGTCTTATGGAGAAGTTTCCTTCTACTGGAGTTCATCATTACATCTGTACTGTAGATGCTTTTTTTGTTCTTGTCCTCTTTCTCGCCTTAAATATCTCTCTTTATGTTTCTTTTTCAATCTCCGACTCCTTCACAAACACTCTGTTTTCCTCTTTTCCTTTTCCAGTCCCTCTCTCTGTCTCTGCCCTCTTTCTTCAGTAGAAAGAGCATCATCATCATGTACATGTCCTGTATAGAGATCAGTCTGTGTCCTGTATAGAGGTCAGTCTCTCCTGTATATAGGTCAGTCTGTGTCCTGTATAGAGGTCAGTCTGTGTCCTGTATGGAGGTCAGTGTGTGTCCTGTATCGAGGTCAGTCTGTGTCCTGTATAGAGGTCAGTGTGTGTCCTGTATAGGGGTCAGTCTGTGTCCTGTATAGGGGTCAGTCTGTGTCCTGTATAGAGGTCAGTCTGTGTCCTGTATAGAGGTCAGTGTGTGTCCTGTATAGAGGTCAGTCTGTCCTGTATAGGGGTCAGTCTGTCCTGTATAGGGGTCAGTCTGTCCTGTATAGGGGTCAGTCTGTCCTGTATAGGGGTCAGTCTGTCCTGTATAGAGGTCAGTCTGTCCTGTATAGGGGTCAGTCTGTCCTGTATAGGGGTCAGTCTGTCCTGTATAGGGGTCAGTCTGTCCTGTATAGAGGTCAGTCTGTCCTGTATAGGGGTCAGTCTGTCAGTCTGTCTGGCTGCAGCACTACAACACAAGCACAGCTGTTGGAAATAAGACAGTTGCTGATATCTAATCATCCTATCTTGAATGTGACACACACACACAGACACACAGACAGACAGACACACACACAGACACACACACACACAGACACACACACACACAGACACACACACACACAGACCCACACACACACAGACACACATACACAGACAGACACACACACAGACCCACACACACACACATAGGCCAAACAGATGCCATGTCAGTGATATTTTAATTTCTGTGTTCCAGAACTGATCAGATAGTATGACCAGCTCTGTCCTTAGTGCTGCTGTATCCCACCTGCCTCAGATCTGGTTGCTATTCAATACTAGTTTGTTTTTAACGTTGAGCAACACTGTTGGCCATATCCAGCCCTCAGGCCACTGCAGAACCGCAGACATGAGAGTCAGTGTGGGTCTCTCTCTCTCTCTGTCTCTCTCCCTCTCTCTGTATCTCTCTCTCTCTCTGTCTCTCTCCCTCTCTGTCTTTCTCTCTCTCTCTCCCTCTCTCTCTCTCTCTCTCTCTGTCTCTCTCTGTCTCTGTTTCTCTCCCTCTCTCTGTCTCTCTCTCTGTCTCTCTCTCTCTGTCTCTCTCTCTCTCTGTCTCTCTCTCTCTCTCTGTTGTGTTTTTGTCCTTAAAAGGATCTATCAGGCTTGAACTCCCAGGGCTCTCTGTCTTTTTGGCTCCATTCATCCATCTTCTCTCCATCTCCTCAGCCAGCTTTGAGGACAGCCTCTCCTCTCTCACACCCTCCCCTCCTTCTAGGCTGGTTCTGGGTTCATCTCAACCAGATGAAAAGGGGAGGAGCAGGGGAGAGTGACGGAGGAAGAGGAGAGGAAGAGAGAGACAGAAAGTGAGAGCGAATGAGAGGAAGGAAGGAAGCGAGAGAGAGAGAGAGAGAGAGAGAGAAAGTAGTTTTCTACTTGAGATAAAGACAGACAGAAACAGTAATAGAGAGAGAAAGAGAGCTTAATAGAGAGAGAGAGAGAGAGAGAGAGAGCGAGCGAGAGAGAGGGAGCGAGAGAGATAGAGAGAGACAGAGAGAGGGAGAGAGAGACAGAGAGGGAGAGACATAGAGAGAGAGACTGAGAGAGACATAGAGAGAGGGAGCGACAGAGAGAGATAATCTGTGTCTGAGAGCAGCTGCATGCTTCCAGTTCCTGGTGATTCAAGGAGCACCTCTGTCCTTTTATAGCTGCAGTATGGGGCTTATTTAGACACACACACACATACACACACAATCCACAACAGGCCTCGAAAAGCATTCCACTGGGTTGACTAGGGCAGACAAACAGTATGATGTATTTGAAGTTCTCTGTAATCGCTGATAATGACCATACATAGTGGATAACTTTCCCACAGGTGTGTGTGTCTCAGTGTGTGTGTGTGTGTGTGTGTTCCTCACCTGTGCTGAAGCTCTCCTCCCCACAGAGAGAACATCTACCAGAATCCATCAGATTCCCAAAGAACCTCCAGCCTGCCGGAGTCTCATACAGCGCCACCTTCAGGGCCTTGGCTACCCTGCACCCAGAGACAGAGAGAGACAGGGAGGGAGGGACAGGGAGAGCGAGAGAGAGAGAGAGAGAGGGGGGGGGATATAGGCAGGGAGAGAGAGGGAGAGGGGGGGGGAGGCAGGGAGAGAGAGGGAGGGGGGGGAGAAGCAGGGAGAGAGACAGAGAAAGAGAGAGAGAGGGAGGGGGGGGAGAGGCAGGGAGAGAGACAGAGAAAGAGAGAGAGAGGGAGAGGGGGGAGAGGCAGGGAGAGAGAGACAGGGAAAGAGAGAGAGAGACAGGGAGAGAGAGGGGGGAGAGAGAGAGAGAGAGAAAGAGAAAGGGAAAAGCCAAGTGAGCAGTGACTTCCATAACAGACAGGCTAGCTTCCAAACCCCAGCCTGACCTTTGGGGTGTCAGTAAGCAGAGGCTCCAGTCGAGCTGCCTTCCTATCATCCTTAATATGGCTAAAGCAGCTGAACCCAGAGGAGTCCAGCTAATGTTGGCTTTGGGAATGATTCATGTTAACACACACACACAGGAAGGGAGAGGACACACACACTGAGAGGAGGGAGAGAGGGAGGGAGGGAGGCGAGAGGGAGGGAGGGAGGGAGGGAGGGAGGAAGAGAGGGAGAGAGAGAGGGAGAGAGAGAGGGAGGGAGGGAGGCGAGAGGAAGGGAGGGAGGGAGGAAGAGAGGGAGAGAGGGAGAGAGAGAGGGAGGGAGGGAGGCGAGAGGGAGGGAGGGAGGGAGGAAGAGAGGGAGAGAGAGAGAGAGGGAGGAGAGAAGAAGGGAGGGAGGGAGAAAACAAAGTAAGAGAGGGAGAGGGGGAATGGGAGCTTGGGATAGATGATGTGGGATGTTGAGGTTAAAGAGGGAGGGGGGGGGGTCTCTGGACGTGGGGAGGGGGCCATTAGCGTCCGTCCTAAACAGGCAGTGTTGATGGGACAGAGCTAGAGGAGCGTAAACACATCATCCCCTCTGGAGGACGATCAGCCCTGGAAACGGCACGTCGACATTCTAACCGCGGAACGGAAAGTTTGACCTTAAGTACCGCTGCTGACGTCTCAGCAGCGTCTCTCTGGGGCCAACACAAGCACCGGGCCCCTGAGCCTGACCTAGGGGCCCCTGAGCCGGACCCCGGGGCCCCTGAGCCGGACCCCTGAACTCGAGCAACCATGTGTGTTGTTGGCCAGCATCGTAACAACTCACATTCCTAATCTACTTCAATCTACTAAATCTACTTCTATCAGGTGTAACCTGACAACAACAAAAAAAACACACACACACACACACATACAACAATTCTTTTAGGATCTCTGTCGAGCTGGACACACACACACACACACACACACACTGATAAAAGGAAGTTGAAAGCCTTCCAACAGGACCGTCTTGTCAGTGAAACACTGTATCTCTCTGCTTGCAGGTACTTGAGGTGAACAATGCAGAAATAGAGCAGCTCTTAAGAGTGACCACTGACCGCACACTGACCGCACTCTGACCACACACTGACCACACACTGACCGCACTGACCACACACTGACCACACTGACCACACACTGACCACACACTGACCACACTGACCACACACTGACCACACACTGACCACACTGACCACACACTGACCACACTCTGACAACTCCTCTCATCCCCTCCTCTCATCCCCTCCTCTCATCTCCTCCTCTCATCTCCTCCTCTCATCTCCTCCTCTCATCCCCTCCTCTCATCCACTCCTCTCATCCACTCCTCTCATCTCCTCCTCTCATCCCCTCCTCTCATCCACTCCTCTCATCTCCTCCTCTCATCCCCTCCTCTCATCCACTCCTCTCATCCACTCCACTCCTCTCCTCCTTCTCCCCCCCTCACTTGAACGGTCAAAGGAGAGGCAGATGTTTCCTCTCTGGCAGATCCCTTTCCACCTTCCCTTCCTAGCACCACCCCCCCCTCCAACACACACACACACACACACAGACACACACACACACACACACAGACACACACACACACACACAGACACACACACACACACACACACACACACACACACACACACAGACACACACTGCTCTTCTGCCTCTGTTACCCAACACAGCACAGCCACACTGTAGCTTCCTGCTCCACCTGCTCCCCTCTTCCTCCAAACCTGACAGACACCCAGAGAGAGAGAGAGAAGCTGTCCCTCCAACACAACCCTCCAAGCAGGGCTCATTTCTAGGCACGCACCGCTGCCGTCAGAGGGATGTGAGCTCCATACCCCTCTGTCACTGGCTTCACATAAACACACACATCAGCGCCGTCTAAACACAGCGTGCACACACTCACAAATCAGAGGGCCCTGCGCTCCTAAAAAGGCCTAGAGCTGGATTCAAGCCATTACCCAACAGCCCCTGCTTCAGGGCAAGGCTGAGAGCCGGGATCTGGTTCTGAAACCTGGTTCTGCTTTGCAAACACACCAAAGCTAACTAACCTGAAGATAAAGGCCTTATTATCCAGGAGGGGGTGTTCTTCATGACAAGTAAAGCATTGATGATCTGCAAGAAGAGTCCCATTGGCCTGGTGTGTGTGTGTGTGTGTGTGTGTGTGTGTGTGTGGGTGTGTGTGTGTGTGTGTGTGTGTGTGTGTGATCTTGCTTGACCTTGTGATGCAGTCAGACCCATGACAGCCATTTTTTCCAGAAGGGGGTTTAGGAACAGGAAATGCAGTCATAAAAAAAAAGAAAGAAAATGCAATCAGTGTGGCCGTTCCAATTCCAGAATTATACAACACAGCCTTGAGCGTTGAGCTACGTGACGTGTGTGTGTGTGTGTGTGTGTGTGTGTGTGTGTGGCTGGGAGTGTGTGGGGTAAGCTATGTGTGTATGTGTATTCCCGCCCAGCGAGTTCAGTTTTAGGAGTGAGGTCATTTCCTGGATGGATGAAGTTTCTAACTCCCTGCTTGAGGTCATTTGCAAGCCCCACTATTGACCAATCACAGAGCTACTTACAAAACACGGGTTGGATTTCAAATAAAAACAGTGAATTTGAATGTGTTCACTGTAAGATGACAACATAAAATACTGCGAATGGAATCGGACATTATTAAAAAATCTGTCTCCCTGTAGGAAGTAAATAATGTGGCTGTATGTTATACTTACGTACATTTTATATATTTATTTCATCTATCTATTTTCATTTCATACTTCAGATTGTGTGTTTTTTTATGGTTAGTTTATTGTACTTGTCTACTTTTTAAAATGTAAGTTCTGTATATGTCCTGCCACAGTAAATTCCAAGTTTGTCCAACGTACATGGTTCCTGCGGCAACTGAAGAAATTCAGCCTGCCAAAGACAATGATGGTGCAGTTCTACACTGCCATCACTGAGTCCATCCTCACCTCCTCCATCACCGTCTGGTACGCTGCTGCCACTGCCAAGGACAAGAGCAGACTGCAGCGTATCATACGTGCCGCTGAGAAGGTGATAGGCTGCAACCTGCCATCCCTTGAGGACCTGCACACTGCGAGGTCCCTGAAGCGAGTGAGGAAGATTGCGGCCGACTCCTCCCACCCTGGACATTCTGTGCTTCAGCCGCTCCCTTTTGCCAGGAGGCTGCGGTCCATCAGGACCAAAACCTCTCGCCACAAGAATAGCTTCTGCTATTGCCCTCTTCAACAGGGCCAAGGACTCAGTATGACGCATCCACCAACACCCCACACCCCCTTCCAGAACCCACAGCCACTTTAGCACACAACACTTTCAAAACTTACTACTGTGATTTTTGCACCACTGTTTACACTAATGTGTATATACACCCCCCACCCCTCGCCCCTGTACTATATAAACCCACTCCACTCTGTACCTATGTTATTTGTACTTCCATGTTATTTGTGTCATTTGTATTATTTGTATCATTTGTATTACTTGTTATTTGTATCATATTTGTAGTGTATTTTACATTGTATGCATTTTTTATTAGTATGCCACATATATGTTCTATGTTTTCTCATTTCTACCACAGTAAATTCTATTGTTTGTTAGTCTTGCATAGCGAATAAACCCCCATTCTGATTCTGATTCTGAATAAAAGTGATTCTGTCCAGACTTGACTGCAGTCTGCACTTCTCTCTCTCTCTCACCACCACCTCTGGTTCAATATTACAGAGCTTAGTACACTCCATATTTATAGGTAATGACTGCTGTGTGTGTGTACGTGGGTGTGTACGTGTGTGTGTGTGCGTGCGTGTGTGTACGTGTGTGTGAGTGTGTACGTGTGTATGAGTGCTCATAAGGTTATTCATAGACAGAGTCGACTCACAGAATACTGAAGGGAATGAGCCAGTCTGATATTTGTGGAAGGGGGATGATGGAGAGGAGGGCTGGGGTTAAGAGGTGAGGAGGGTCAAGAAGAACAGTCTGTGTGTCTCTGTGTGTCTCTGTGTGTGTGTGTCTGTGTGTGTGTGTGTGTCTGTGTGTGTCTGTGTGCCTGTGTCTCGGTGTGTGTCTGTGCTTGTGTGTGTGTCTGTGTCTCTGTGTGTCTTTGTGTCTGTGTGTGTCTGTGTGTGTGTGTCTCAGTGTGTGTGTGTGTGTGTGTGTGTGTCTCTCAGTGTGTGTGTGTCTCAGTGTGTGTGTGTTCACCTGTCCAAGGCGGTGCTGGTGGCCATGCTCCTGGCGAAGCCCCTGACTCCCAGCTGCCTGAAGTAGGGGATGCTGGCCAGGTTAGCGGCCATGATGGCCACTGAGTCTGAGGGGTTCACGTAGAATCCGTTCTGACCCAAGATCATGTATCGATCCTGCCAACAACAACAACAACAACACATCATACAGCCCTCAGTGAGGAAACACAGTTTGTAACATCACAGTTCAGGACAGCACAGTAGACATTGTTTAAGGAGTTGTGATATTGAAACACCATTTACTGCTGCGAGTTTGAGGTTTTACCGCATCAACAACCAACTTTCAGCATTTAGAAGTGGTAATTAAACCATGTTTTCCCTCTCCACACATCAAGTATAGGCTCAATATGAAGGTCATTGCACAGCCTCCTCTGTTCAAAGCAGAATAGTAGAGCTTAGTCATCCAATTATTGAACATTATCATTGCTGGAGTTTACTGCTGATATTCATAGTTCAAATACCTGTCAAATATTCTTCCATTTTACTGTGACAGTAAGGGAATGTGCTAGAATGCACTAATTAGGGTCCAGTGATCCATAACATATACTGCATGTGAAAATTTCTTATCTGTTTATATGTTGCTGTTTGCGACATTGTTTGCTCATTGACTCACCGACTCACTGACTCCCTCACTCACTGACTCCCTCACTCACTGACTCTTTGCCTCATTGACTCACTGACTTACTGACTCATTTACTCATTGACTCAATAACTCCCTAACTCACTGACTCCCTCACTCACTGACTCACTGACTCACTCAACCCCTCCTTCCCACCGGAGATAGTTTTACCCCGTCTGCGTCAAACGCCGCCCCGAAGCCGAAGTCCCCGCTCTTCATGGCCTCCACCAAGGGGGCCGCGCAGGTGAGGCTTGGTTCCGGAGGCCGGCCCCCGAAGTCCTCCAGAGGGACGCAGTTGACGGCAGAGTTGGCGGGGGCCCCCAGCTCGTCGCACAGCACCCTCCTCACGTACGGCCCCATCACTGACAAGAGAGCAGCCAGGTGTTGGGTTCCATCTGTTGGTCTCCAGCTGCCCATCACACACACACACACACACACACAGGACTGCTGCTCCCATCACACACACACACACACACACACACACACAGGACTGCTGCTCCCATCACACACACACACACACACACACACACATACACACACACACACACACACACACACAGGACTGCTGCTCCTACCACACACACACACACACACACACAGGACTGCTGCTCCCATCACACACACACACACACACATACATACATACACACACACACACACACAGGACTGCGGCTCCCACCACACGCATCAGGTGTGCGCTAACCCCCGCCCCCCTACATAAGCCTCACCCCCCTACATGGGGGGGGGGGGAGACACGGTCCGTACCTCCGTTCATGGCGTCCACGCGGATCTTGAGCTGCTCCGAGCCAATCAGAAGGCTCCGGATGGCGCCGAAGTCGAAAATGGTTCGAAGCAGGTTGAGGTACACCTCCACCGAATCTACGATCTCCACTGGCAACAAACACATAAGCTTCTGATTTAGCAAACACACACACACACCCGGGAAGTGTCCGATCGCGCCTGAGAAGTGTGTTTGTGTGTGTACCACCTCTGAACGGTTTGAACTTGTTCTCCAGGTCGAAGTCGTGGCGTCCCAGCCTGGACAGGTCGATGCGGAGGTCGGGGCAGATGGCGTACTCCTCCAGGGTTCGGCTCACCTGGTGGATCCTCTCCATCACCGTGTCTGGAGACGGACCTATCGGGAAGAAGGTCGAAGGACGCGGTCACCGTGACGACACCACCACGTCCAATCAACTCAGCTATCCAACCCCCCCCCCTCCCTTCCCCAAACAGGTGGAGTCATCCAGTCATATCATCATCCGATACAATCACAGTGGCTAACGTTATATTTACCTCACAGCAGTACAGTGACAATGACATTGACATCACTCCTGCTTTGTTGAATTTACACTTACATTTATTCATTTACCAGACGCTTTTATCCAAAGCGACTCACAGTAAGTACAGGGACAATTTTTCCCTGAGGCAAGTAGGGTGAAGTGCCCAAGGACACAACGTCATATAGCCACAGCGGGGGCTCGATCTCGGATGACAGAGGGTGGGGGGGGGGGTGGGCTGAGAGACAGAGGGTGGGGGGGGGGGGGTGGGGGGGGGGGGGGCTGAGAGACGGGGGGGGGGGGGCAGGAGAGTGTTCTATTTATAACTGTTGACATGCATGGGATTCCACAGCCAATCCCTGAGGAGCTGGATGGTGATGTTGATGAAGAGGAGGAGGAGGAACTGGGAATGTGGGAATGTGGTTGGTTTCCGAAGGGGGATGATCGTGGATGAGCTCTTCTGGGGACACTGTGAACCTGGGCCCACCACACCTCATCCATCAGACTGTGAACCTGGGCCCACCGAACCTCATCCATCAGACGTTTCGCCCGCTTGGCAGCGCTTCACCGTTCACTTCCCCCATCATCCTTTTCACCTTCGATTGGTTCTACTCTCTGATTGGGGATGACTTTCCAGATGGGGATCGAAACGTTTCGATTGTGAAAACAGTATCCAGATGACTTACCTCTGAAACCTTTTCTACGTTATTCGATTTGTTCCCAAAATCCCACTTTATGTAGATGGGGAATCATAGATTACAGTGGAATGTGAACACTGAAATGGAGATTTAATGAGGGGGGCGGTAATTGAATTCGTACCTCCGTTTGCCACATTGAATTTCACCCCAAAGTCTCCCCCTGGACCTCCTGGATTGTGACTGGCTGTCAGAATGATTCCACCAATGGCCTTGATCTTCCTGATGATGCAGGACACTGCAGGGGTAGACAGGAGGCCGTTGTGACCAATCACCAGCCGGCCAATCTGGAAGACGAGAAACAAATTTGATCAGGAAGTCTCTCTTTTTTTGGGGTATCAGGTGCGCTCTGCTTTTCGTGATTGGGTAAAAAAAAGAAAGAAATGAAATTCAGGTGCCTCTCATGATGTGTATCAAAGGGTCATTTTATACTTCTAATGAGAGCAATACTAGTACTCAAACTATTCATGAGGTGGCAACTTTCATGAACGTCCTGTAGAACTTTGTCTCTCCTGCTCATCTCCATTTTTCTAAATAAAAGTGTTCTCACTGGGGAGGAATGCTCTCCTCTGCTGCTGACACAGTCAGCTGACAAAGAAAATCCATCTGAGGGAGAGAGAGAGAGGGGAGAGAGAGAGATGGAGAGAGAGAGAGAGAGAGAGAGAGAGGTAGAGAGAGAGAGAGGTAGAGAGGTAGAGAGTGAGAGGGAGAGAGAGAGGGAGAGAGGGGGAGAGGGGGAGAGGGAGAGAGGGGAGAGAGAGAAACTCCGCAGTTTGGCAACACAGGCTTCATTCTTAACAGTTTGTGTTGTGATCTTTGGCTCGGTGCCAGTTGAAAGGGCATCCCTCAAGCATCCAGCCCACCAGGTCAGAGAGAGCAAGGGGGGGGGGGGAGGCACAGCACAGGAAAGGAGTGGAGGATGGATGTAGTTGCAGATAAGGCGGGCAGGGGACATTTTCGCTGGACCAGCCAGAAAAACAACCCTTTCACGAAAACTGTGGCCATGTGTATCAGGTTAAATAAAGACCCTCCCTTTGGTTTACTGTCTCTCTGTCACACACACACACACACACACACACACACACACACGGCGGCCCCAATATAAGTCAAAAACGTTCAGAAACTGAACGTTTTTGACTGAACCCCCCCCCCCCCCCCCCCCCCCCCCCCCCCAGCAATGATATGTTTCCCTACCCCGTTTGCTGCGGCCATCTGCACTATGACCTCGGTGGCTGCCCTGCTGAAGTAGCGGCCGTCACTCCCCACCACCATGGTGCACCCCTGCCGGTCCCTCAGGTCCATGGAGGACAGCAGGCTCTGGATGTAGTTCTGCAGGTAATTCTTCCGGCCCTCGAAAACGGCTGTCTTCCGCCGCAGTCCGTTCGTACCGGGTCTTTGGTCCTCGAACGGCGTGGTTTGAACAGTCAAAACAGGGATGGGGTTCGTCTCCATCCTCCTTGGAAACCCGCCGAGGCGCGTCAGGATCTTTAGGCGGTGCTTTTCTGGTTTGACTTACCGGTAGATTCAGATAGGCCAAGCCGAGTGAAGTGTAACCCCCCCTCCGGTCAGATCTGGTCTGGAGTGGACAACTCAGGCAAACATCGACTCTGCAAGTGGGGACAGAAATCAGGGGGAGGGGCCCAAATGCGCCCCCCCCTCCCATGCGCCGCCCCCCCCATATCAGCTGGCCCCTGGGGCCAAAAATAGCCTTCGGAGTGCCGCGAGAATGGTGTGGGGGTCCCGGCTGTAAGGAGACCCCCCTGCCGTGATGTCTGCTGGTACTTATCGGTGTGTTAAATCCACTTACTGTCAGCACCTTGAAAATACACCCCAACCCTGCAGGGTAACATGTGCTTAAGCACTTGACATGAAATCCTTGAAAATAAATCAAATAAATGTTTTATGATCTCAAAAAATAACAACTGCATTGCCAAAAAAAAACAAAAAAAACATATGTATATATATAAATTAACACAACCTATTTTAAAATAACACGAAATTATTGTATAATTATAATAATATAAATATAATAAATTATATACAGTATGGTGTATTATATATAATAACAATAATAATAATATATAATATAAAATAATAATTTATAATTATTCATTATTATTTTCAACTTATGAATACATAATAATTAAGCAAGACATCAACAAGTGTAAGGATAATTTAATATTTGATGACACCAGCAGTGCATGGAGCTCTGTTCATTTAAAGCAGCTATAGTAGGTGTAGAGCACCCCCTAATGAATAACATAGGACTACTATTAAAGGCACTTATAAACCCACGTCAAAGTGGGTTTATAATACATAATATTGATGTGTTTCCAGTTGATATGATACCAGTTTTATTTTCCTGATATTCCATATCCATTCCAAACCTTCAAGATGCTCCATTAAGTAATTCAGGCCTATTTAACGGCTATAAAATAATTTTAAAAAATGTTAACACAAGATGGCAGCACCTCCTAACTGTCATGTTTTAAATGTCCCTAACTTTTAACTGAAATATTCCTAACATCGTCTGTATGTTCCTCACGTTTATGTAAACTTTTAGATCAGTAAAATGGTTTAGATTCATCCTTACAGAAGCTGAGTCACACGAACACAATTTATTGCAGTTACATGTTTTTTTCTTAGATTAGGAAATAATGAAGACTTTTAGTTAAAATGTTTAATCACGCCAACTGAATGAATCCATACAAACTATATCACTTTGTTATACCACTTTAATTTATGTTTAGAAATGAATACATGACTTCAGCAATTTATTTAGGAAACGAATCTTTGATTAATAGCAGGCTTATTATTAAACTCTAAATTAACCCTACAGAATAAGGATTTTTTTATTACATTTTATTATTATTATTATTTATTTGCATCTTCCAAAAACATCTTGCACACAAACAAAACACAAAAGTATCATTAGTAGCATTTTATCCCTAATATCCATGCACTTGTATTTGCCCTTTCATAGTAAAGGCAGATTTTACTATATATATATATATTATCAGCCAATTATTATTTACAGAAATTCAGGTGGACATATTTAACTTTAAATGTACATAAATAACATGCAATTCAAATAATTTCTTAGAGAAAATACTTCTAGGAGGGATTCTATAATTAAGGGTACATTTCAGATCAACCAAAAAAGGAGAAAAATCTGTGTGCTTTTTGGCTTAATGTTCTATTAGTTTCCAGTAACCCTGTAGGGATCCTTTTGAAGTCATGATGGGATCACCCGGGATCTTCTTTAAAAGCTTGGGTACGGTGACTTGGCATGCGTAAAGGAGCCAGCAGCACTGAAAGGCATGCGCAATGGAGCCGGTACCAAACAGTTAGGTGGGCCCCTGAGGAGACGGTTATAGTCAAAGGGACAGAGAGGGTTCAGGGTGTGAGACAGTGGCCCCCCGGGGGCCCTGCTCATGATGCTGTCGATGCTGAAGGAACACTTGGCCGGTGCGCCTGGCTCAGACTTCAGCCCTGGACATAAAGACGCACCGCGCTGCGCCCTGACCTCCATGGGGCCACCGACCCTCTCCTTGCAGCTGATATTGGGGTGTGGTTGGTAGGAGGAAGGAGCCATCAGGAGCCCCTCCTGCAGTGACATGTACCGGAGAGGGGAGGGCGGCACACTCACCCGGCCCTGGACACCGTGCGCTCGGTATCCAAAGCTGGGATAAAACACCACCCCGTCCTTCGCATACTCCGGCTGGTTCCTTTTAAACCTCTTCCTGCGCCGGAGGAAACTGCCGTGGTCGAACATGTCCTCGGAGGCAGGGTCGAGGGACCAGTAGTTGCCCTTTCCCGGGTTCCCAGGCTCCCTCGGGATCTTGATAAAGCAGTCGTTCAGGGACAGGTTGTGCCTGATGGAGTTCTGCCAGGCTGGGAACTTCTCCCGATAGTAGGGGAACCTGCTGCTGATGAAGTCGCAGATCCCGCTCAGGGTCAGCTTCTTCACGGGGCTCTGGAGGATGGCCATGGTGATGAGGGCGATGTAGGAGTAGGGCGGCTTCACGGAGCCGTTTGGAGACGTCTGGGAGGAGGAGGGCGTGTCTTCCCCGGAGGAGTCTAAACCGGAGGAATCTAACCCGGAGCAGTCCAGCTCCACGCTGGATCCGGCCGAAGAGACCGTCTCCGCGGCGTTCTCTCCCCGGTAAAGGAGCAGTTGGTCTCCCCCCACCGCGTCCATGTCACCCTCCTCCTCCTCCAGGGCCATGGAAGTCCTGTGGGAGGCTTCAGACTCATTGGAAAGCGTCATAGCTGAGCCCCAGGGATGATCAGGAAACACTTAAAAACCTCAACTTGACCCCAAAAAAACTTACAGCGACACTCAACCTTTCAAGACGCGTAGAAGAGCATGGATCGACATGCAGCCGCGCGTAAAAGCGCACCGTTCCGTCCGCCTGACTTCTGCAAAGCTCCCGTTCCTGTTCCTCTCCGTGGTCCGTCACCGGTGTGAATGCGCTGATCGTGGGTAGTTTGGGGGTGTTTATGACGGGTTGGTTGTCTGCTGCCCCCCCTCCCTCCTTCACTCCCCCTAGGGGGTCAAACCCTATTCATCCTCTGAACCTATCAGAGAGAGAGATTCTCTCCGCGGGAGTTACTGTAAAAACCAGCACACAGGTCGGTGAAGCTGCTGCTGTAGAGATCCTGAATGCTTAAAGGCTAGATTTAGGAGGCATCAGAAACATCAGAAGTTCAGAGGTGACCCCATAGGGGGCCTAGACCAACACATTATAACCCCCTTATATAATCGAACTCTACAGGTCATCTAAACGTCTTCCTCTGCACTGAATGTTGCTGATCGTGGAATATTGATGCTAAATCATAAAAGAGAGGTCTCTGCCTGTGTTTTGGGCTTCACTGACACTGATTGGCAGCATTGGGATCATCTAATATGCTGCAGTGAGTCTCGGCTGCTGCGCGGTAAGGGTCGTTACTTCGAGATGGTTCAATGGTGGTACGGAGTTATATTTCCTGTGTTTGCTGGCTGATATTCAAATCATCCTGAGCACCCCACCCCCCCCGCGGTTTCGTTTAGTTTGCCACCTCTGGATGCCCCCCCCGTCGGTGGTGTGACCATGAAAATGGCCGTGGGACCGGGTCCTCCCCCCCCCCCCCTCCCCCCCGGAGGGCCCGTGTAAAGAAAAGAAGCCCCATACAGGCCCGCCTTAACGAGGCGATCAGCATCAGAATCGGGGTTAGGAAACGGCCCCCCAAGCCGCAGCGCACCGCTTCAGGGTCCGAGGCCCGGGGGTGGGGGGGGTTATGAGGCTGAGAGAGATCAGCCTCCAGCACATCAGCCTCAAAACAAAGGATGTGTGTTAAAACACACCCCAGGATGATTCATCTCCATGACAACACTCCCCCTAAGACCTCCACCCATTTCCTCACCTGTTCTTCGGCGGCACTTCTTAATAATCCACCCATTTCTACCATCACAACCTGTCCCCCTAACAGGAGTTTTAGTTCAACTTCAGTGGAATTAAATTCCGCAGTGTGGGAAATCATTCACTCGAATATATCCAGTGGGGTGGGTGTTTATAAACCCACACCAAAAACAGTAAGACTTAGTAAGTAAGATAAGATTTGTCGCAGAGCAAACTTTCCTTTTGTTGAATAAGTGTAATGCCTTGCAACAGTGTGAAGTGGAATCATCTTCAATTTGATTTTTGATAAACTATTTGTCATTCCACTGAATCATGTGAGGGATTTCACGCTGTGAAGTCATCAAGTTATTTAATGCAACTGCATCTGATTCATTAAGCAATTGGACCAATACAAAAAAATACATTTTGAAGGTAGTCTACATTTTATAAATTTTTCTTTCAGCATTAAACACTGTGACTTCAGTTTGTCATGTGATTTTTAAAATTTATTATTAAAGATTATTTATTTTGTTAGAACTCAATAAATGTTATGAATAAATGTCAATCCGAATGTGAATAGGTTGCAGCCTATAAGGAAGATATTCATATTTTCAAACATTAATTTTATCGTGTGTATGTCTAGTCTTGTCCAACGAATTAAGTCAAATAATAAAATGTGTTGTATATGTTGCTAACCCTATCGGTTATGTTGCGAAAACAAATAATAGAGTTGGGCATTTTGTTGATTTATTCAAATAATTTAACAATGGGGAGAAAACAGCGATATGATTCATGTCAATATAACCATAACAATATTTTTTTTTCTACGCTAAGCACACTGCTGCAATATGCAGCTAAAATCTCACTCTCTAATGTTTAATATTCACGATAAACTCCAAAATGCTTTCCTTTGACGCATTAGGGCACTCTACTATTAATGCTATGGGGGCTGAGAGTTGATTAAGGCAACTTCAATTGTTGACTATTTACACAGAATATTAAGGACACAGTATAATTTTCCATTTAAACATCTATTAGAGGGTTTCTTCATGTGTGTGTATGAGTGTGTGTGTGTGTGGGAGGGGGGGGGCAGACTACTGGCAATCTCCATGATTTTGTCTGAAATGGTTGTCTTACTCCCCCTGAGAAACCGTTTTTAAATGAGTTGTTGGCCCGGTAACAGAGACTGTATCTGGAACAGGAAGTGGAACAGGAAGTCCAACACAGACCCGTGCGAATGTAGCGACGCTTCACCTCAGATCCGACATGGGGATTGGAAAAGGACAGCAGACAAGCGCCAACATTTTCAAGTGGAAGTGTCCATGGTGAATTTGGGTGAATTACTTGCCCCCTCCCTGCAACACGGTACGTATGAAGTGTTCCTTGAGAATCTCTCTGTCCAAATTCCTTCCTGTGAGGACGAGCGAGACTTCCTGTCATGTGATGCAACTCTGGGTCTGAATTATGCCAAGTCAACGTTCAACATGAAGTTTATCCCACAGTTTCAACGGCGTACAGGATATCAAGCAGGTACCCAACAGGATATCAACATCATGCATCTCCAGCACGTCACCCTCAACCAGGGGTTTCCAACCCTGTTCCTCAGGGGCCCGCTGTCCTGAATGTTCTAGATGTTTCCCTGCTCCAGCACACCTGACTCTAATCGTCAGGCTTCCACAGAGCTCGATAACGATCCCTTCATTAGAATCAGGTGTGCTGGAGCCGGGAAACATCTAGAACCTTCAGGACAGTAACCCCTGAGACCAAGACTAGACGACCCCCCCCCCCCCCCCCCCCGGCTGACCTCACCTATGAAGACCAGGCGGTTGATCCTGGGCTCGTCCCCCCACGGCTGGGGGGTCTCCTCCAGCTCGTACAGCTCATGAACCCCCTGGAGTATCACCTGGTGGGCCTTCCCTGCCACCGACACCATCCCCTTCACACACACGTCATTCAGACAGCCCCCCCCCCAAAAAAAAATGTCAGTTAGACCAGTGTTCTCCCATCCCTGGTCCTCAGGGTTACTGTCCTGAAGGTTCTAGATGTTTCCTTGCTCCAGCACACCTGAATCTAATGAATGGATCGGTATCAAGCTCTGTAGAAGCCTGCTTATGATCCGTTCATTAGAAAAAGGTGTGTTGGAGCAGGGAAACATCTAGAACATGAGGACCAGGTCCTCCCTGAGGACCAGGGTTGGAAAACATCCACACATCAACACCCTAACGCCCACTATGAAACAAGATGGTGTTCCGAGCAAGGTTCTTGCTAAGCGGGTTCTACCTTTAGCCGTATGACCGTCATGGGGTTCCCAGACTGGTTCTTTAGGTTCTTCTCCCACAAGACGTCCTGAGAAAAAGAGGTGAGAGCAAAGTTCTACTGAAGTTCTACGTTCTCCATGACCCATCTTACCCCTGTTCCTGGAGAACAATCCAGAGCTTCCTTTTAACAATCCAGAGCTTCTGGTTGCTAATTTTGGGTGTTTGAATCAGAATGGGGGTTTATTCGCTATGCAAGGGTTAACAAACATAGAATTCACTTTGGCAGGAATGAGCAAACATAGAACATATATGTGGCTTACTAATAAAATAAAAATGAATACAATGTAAAATACACTACAGATATGATACATATAAACAAATAATACAAATGATACAAATAATACAAATGATGCAGTAGTACAAATGATACAGGTAACATGGAAGTACAAATAACATAGGTACAGAGTGGAATGGGTGTATATAGTACATAAATGACTGTTTTTCCACGAACCTGGATGAAGACATTCAGGACGTCCTCAGACAGAATCCCAGGAACTTCAAAGGTGACAGTCAGGATACTCTGAGGGGTGGGAGGGTGGGGGGTGGGGGGGGGGGGGGGGGGAGAACACTAGATTAGGAGCTGCAGAACCATGGTGTGCACTGAACAAGCGTAGACCACGTTTACACCACACAACACCAAGTCCATCTGGGAATGCTTGAGGCTAGATTCGTTTTTGTCGTTTGAAGAAAATATCGAGTGAGAGGCGATTTTCACCCCTAATGGGAAAAACTGTGAGCTTTTAACTAGAAGGATGTTGGTGTACAGGGAGTATCAATCAGGATGTCCCCCGGTTCGATTTGCGGCCGTGCCAACATGACATTGCGTCCACAGGCAAGGCACTTCACCCTACCTCCTCGGTGGGGGGGGGGGTGTCTTTGTACTTGCTGTAAGACGCTCTGGATAAGAGCGTCTGCAAAAAATAATTACCCGGGCAATGTCACTGCCTTAACAAGCTGGCTCCAGCTGTTTAGAACAGAGCCGCCCTCTCTCACGCTCCCCCTCCACACCACAGGTGGAGCTGTTCGTGAGCCGGGGCAACGAACGTGTCGGAAAAAACATTAGAAACGCGAGGGTCGTCTCCCCCCCCACCCCCCTCAATCTCTTTCTCTCTCCGCCCAGCCCCCCCCCCAGCCCCCCCCCCCCCCCCCCCCGCCTCATACTTCCTTACAGCGTTTAAAGGGCACTTTGCAGATATTTAGGCCATTGTGCAGAGTGTTAAGGTTATACACACTTCCTTTTTGTCGGTTTTGGTATAACAACAGAGGTCCAGGAGCCCCGATTAGCATGAGAAGACCAGCTGGGGGAGGTGGGGGGAGGGAGGGAGGGGGGGGGGGACCCAACGGAGGGAGGGGGAGGAGGGGGGGGGGAGTTTAGTCTCATGCGGGGAAAAGGGCACTTGAAAACAAATAACAATACAGATTACCCCCACCCCCCCCCAAACACACACGTGTAACCAGTCCTAGACTAAGACCCCTCCCCCTCCCCCCCCAAACACACACACAGTGTAACCGGTCCTAGACTAAGACCCCCCCCCCCCCCCCCCCCCCCCCGGTGAGAGATTTGATGAAACACGGGCGATGTGGCGTCACGTCGGGACGGACCCTCGCAGGAGGACTGACACCCGGGAGGTTGATGAGGGGGAAACCACCAACCAAGAACTTCAAACAGCTTCCTGACTGATCCCAAAGCTACTCCGTGTTACCACGAGAGTGTTACTTCCCCCCGAGGGGGTACTTAGGGGCAGGACACTGCCCCCAGGAAACCCCCCTGTCTGCTAGCCAGCCAGAGACACCCTCCTCTATCCCGCTCGTACCCAGGGGCCACACAACGGGAATTCGTTACTGAATTGAAAGAGAGGAAATTCAAAGGAGAAACGGAGAAAAGAGAGAGAGAGAGAGAACTGTTTGAAGTGTTCAGGGGGGAAAGCGTATCTGACAGAAGACGCTGTCCGAAATCCTCCGCAACCCCGCCCCAGCCACTGCTCACAACCCCCCCCCCCCCCCCCCCCCCCCCTCTACCCTCCCGCCGCGGCGCGTTGTGGGGGAGTCGGAGGATCGCTCGACCAAAAAAACACTCGTTTCCCCTGCTGCTGGATGTCCGTGGAGTATCGTCAGCGCCCTCCTTTTCTCCTGTCGGACTTCAAACAGGGTTTCCCCCAATCCAGCGGCTGTGACCCGGGGGGCGGGGGGGGGGGGGGGGCAGGGGGGGCAGGGTACCTTGTCCAGGTGCGGTCTGGTCGTCTTCATGACCCCGCAGCTTCTCAGCCAAACTGGGGAAGGAGAGACCGGGCCGGTCGGCAAACGGTTACACAGGTCAGGATTGACATCAGATTCCCACACACACCTCTGAACCCCCCCCCCCCCCACCAGCCCCCTCCCCCCCATTTCCACTGAATTCATTCATCAGACGCTCTTATCCAGAGCGACTTACAGCACTGGTGAAGATGAAGCCAACTTCAATAATATCGGAAGACCAGTAGTTTGTCCGCCATTAAAGCATCACGCACATAGCGTATTTTCTTCTTCGATCTGAGGGCCCCCCATGCCCCCCCCCGCCCCCTGCCCGCCCCCATAGGTATAGTTGGTTTGTTTCAATTTGACGGGGGTGGGGCAGTTATTCCAGCACCCTGTGTCACCGTGGCTACCCTGCCCTGTTCACATAATGCCCTTCTGTCAAACCGATCAGGCGAGAAGAGGAAAGCACGGTAAATATTTGATAGGAGGGTAAATGAGAACACGGTTTCTGAGTGGCATGCGGCCGTATGACCGTCCAATCCTGCCTCTTCCTCCACCGGAGCGGGAGGAGGGAGGGAGGGAGGGAGGGAGGGAGGGAGGGGGGCGGGGCTCCCTGGAGACTCGGCTGAGTGACAGGTCCGTCTGGGCCAATGACAGAGCTGTCTCGGTCAATAACCCTCCTGTCTTAGGCCAATGACGAGGCAAAAATGGTGGTGGGGGGAGCTCACGGTCTGGGCGCGCTCTGTGTGTACCCCCCACCAGCACCCCGGTGGTGCTCCAGACCCTCTGACACCTGTCACCCCACACTGCAGTCACCACAGCTCTCAGGCCGAGACGGCTCCTGCACGGATTTCCTATTTCTCTCGCTCTGGCCGGATAGCTTCCATGTTAGCATGGAAATAGGGCTATTCAGACCCCCCCCCCCCCCCCCCCCCCCCCCCCCGTACAGTGTGTCCTCTATTTGTGAGTTTTTACCAATTGTCGTGTCGTTTTTACTGTGTATAGTGGTGTGTCTATTTATTGGGTTTTTAATATTGCTGTGTACTGCACTTTGGTCAACCATGTTGTTTTAAAGTGCAATAGAAATAAACTTGGATTGGACTTTCTTTTACCTGGATCGGCCAGTCCGGTGGTCTCTAGAAGGATGTAGTCGAACTTCCCTTTTTTCTCCATGAGGTTTTCGATGGCTTTCAGGCCGTTGTCCCTGCGAGACGACGAGAAAAGATCCCAATTAAAAATGAGTTTTTATTCACCATGAAAGTTACACAAACACATAAAGGGAGTCAGATGGTTCAGCGGGGCTCATGATCAGAAGGTTGTGAGATCGATATGATAACTTGTCTCATTTCTGGGGTCGAACCAAATCCTCAAATGTGAAATGGCAACAATGTGACCAAGTCACAAGAGTCACAACAGCAGGAAAAAACCCAATGAATGAATCCCATTTGAACTGGGCGCAGTGGACCAGGTAGGACTATTGAGACGCAGCCACTCAAGAAGCCAGCAGGGTGAATTGGACCAGGTGGGACTATTGAGACGCAGCCCCTCTACATTAACATTCAGCAGACGCTTTTATCCAAAGCGACTTACAGCACGTACAGGGACAAGTAGGGTGAAGCGCCTCGCCCAAGGACGCAACATCACACAGCCACGGCCGGGTTTCGAACTCACAACCTTCCGATCGTGAGGCAACGCCTTAACCCGCTGAGCCACCTGACTCCCTCTCTCCCCTGTACGTACTTGACAGAGCAGCAGAGGCAGCCGTTCCTGAGCTCCAGCCATCCTCGTACAGCTCCCCTGCCTGGCTGACGGCCAGAGACTTCTCCACAGCGCTCCCTGGTGGTCACAGCAGAGACTGCGTTAAGAGGGGGACAGGGAGGGGGGACAGGGGGACCGACGGTCCTCTGCTGCTCTCTGGTGACCGGAGAGGAATGATCCTCACCCTCTCCAAACTCGTTGAGGATGACGGCGATCCTCTTGTTGTGTTGTTCCGTCAGGATGTAGTTCAGCAGGGTGGTTTTCCTGCTCCTGCAATCCATAACATCCATAACACGAAGAACCATAACAGCAACAATCACCGTAGAGCAACAGCAGGGGGCTAGTAACCTGCCCCTTTCTCCACTGTGGGGAGCATGCCGTGCAGCGACACGGTAAAATAAGATCATCCTTTATTAGTTTCACGATGGAGAAATGTTTCCAACAGCTAGGTACACTACAGCACTCAGAGTACCAATAAAGATTTTAAGAAGTACAGCAATGTGTAAATACAAAGAAGGCTGCATAGTATTTGAACAGGAGACACATATGTTCTGCAAGAGCATACTTGTATAGTCCAGTGGTTCCCAACCCTGGTCCTCAGAGCCCACAGTCCTGCATGTTTTCAATGTTTCCCTGCTCCAACACACCTGATTCAAATGAATGAGTCACTATGAAGAAGCCTGATAATGACAATTCATTTGAATCAGGTGTGTTGGAAGGGGGAAACATCTAAAACATGCAGGACAGTGGGCCCTGGGGATCAGGGTTGGGAACCACTGGTATAGTCTGTACATAATAATATATCACAGCCTTTACCCCTTGTGTGCATTTACTTACTTAATTTACCCTATTCCTTTATCCCTGCATGCGCTCTTCTACTCTTTTACCTCCACACACCCTTACCCCTGTGTGCTTTGACGAGACTGTGTGTCGTTGCTGCTAAAGAGTTTCCCCTCGGGGATTAATACAGTCTTTATTAAAGTATTGTGAATCTGAACATACCCAGGTATCCTGTGATTATGGTGACAGGGATCTGCTCCCCTCCTGAGCCAGGCTTGTGCTCTATGATGGGGATGAGCTCCGGGCAATCATCCTCCTCATCCATCATCCCTGTGGACACACATCCAGAGAGACATCCAGAGAGACAGACAGAGAGACAGACAAAGGAGGGAGAGAGACAGACAGAGGGAGGGAGAGACAGAGAGACAGACAGAGAGACATAGAGAGACAGACAGAGAGACAGACAGAGAGACAGACAGAGAGACATAGAGAGACAGACAGAGAGACAGACAGAGAGACAGACACAGAGAGACAGACAGACAGACATCCAAAGAGACAGACAGAGAGACAGTCAGGGAGACAGAGAGAGAGACAGAAAAAGAGACAGACAGACAGACAGAGGCATAGAGAGAGACACAGACAGACAGAGAGAGAGACAGAAAGACACAGAGTAAGACAGGTGAGCACTTTAAAGCTTGAGGGAGGCAGGTGGGCTTCGGGCTGGTAATCAAAAGGTTGCCGGTTCGATAACCCGGCCGTGCCACATGACTGTAGTGTCCTCGGGCAAGCTGTAACTAAACGTAAGATGTGAAAAGGTAAAGCTGAACACACACTGAGTCCACTGAGTCAGATACTCACAGCGCTGTAGCACTGACATGATTGTAATGTGTCTCATCTTTAAGACAGATATATCAGTCCAAACACGACTCACCTGGTTTAAAAACTGCAGGATGTCAAAGTCAGACCAGCTTCAGAGGAGATTTAAAAACACATGAAGCTGCTTTAGAGCTGTGCCACCTGGCCAGTAGGTCCGACCTTCAACATGGGACATGACTAAGGTTCCGCTTCGACATTATGAACAGCAAATCAGTTTGGGTCGACGAATATGTTTTTTTTGTTGTTGTTGTCAATCGTTAAACATAATGTATTAATAATACATTTTATATAAAAACTAACAAAAAAACGTAAAAAAAATCTCTGTTTGAAGCCTGGTCGGTGCCTCGTAGTAATAAACTGCAGAGGGCGACCTTGGAAAAGCCTTTTTCCTTGGCTGGTTTGATCTCTCAGACTTTTCTACTCTGCTACTTTTTAGCAGTTCCACATTCACATCTACTGCGAATTTATTTATTTATTTTTCTTTTCGAACTCAGCCATATGGCCATTACCTTTCACATTCTGCCTCTCTCTCCTCTCTCTCTCTCTCCTCTCTCTCTCTCTCTCTCTCTCTCTCTCTCCTCTCTCTCTGCCTCTCTCTTTTACTCTCTCTGCCTTCTCTCTCTCTCTCTCTCTCTCTCTCTCTCTTTCTCTCTGCCTCTCTTTTACTCTCTCTGCCTCTCTCTCTCTCTCTCTCTCTCTCTCTCTCTCTCTGCCTCTCCCCTCTCTCTCTCTCTCTCTCTCTCTCTGCCTCTCCCTCTCTCTCTTTCTCCATCTCTCCCTCTCTCTCTCTCTCTCTCTCTCTCTCTCTCTCTCTCTCTCTCCATCTCTCCCTCTCTCTCTCACACACACCCAGAGTCAGAGAGAGGAAAGAACGCGCGCATCCGGGCTGCTTATTAAGCAACCCAATAGGCTTATCTCAGCGAGTGTGTGTGTGTGTGTGTGTGTGTCTGGTCCCCCTCCCACTCCGCAGCCAGCCGGTGTGTACTTGGGAAGGGCCAAACGCGGAAGTTTCCACCCAGAACAGCAGCGCCAAGATGAGGATCACATTCAGTCTGTAAGCTGCTGGATCCTGAAGCGGGTCTGATCCTGATCCCAGCTCCATGGCCCAGCCTGGCGGGGGCGGAGAGACGGGCTTTTGCGCTGAAGATCAACAGGTAATAGAAACACCGGGCGGGGGGGGGGGGGGGGGGGGGGGGGGCTCTGGGGGGCCTCCTGAACACGCAGCGGAGTTCCAGGACAGAGCTGCTTTCTGCGCTCGAGCTCAGAATCAGGTTTAATCGCAATGCAAGATTTACAAACATCGAATTCACTGTGGCAGAAAGGAGCAAACATACAAACATGTTTCTGAGCGCCTGGCTTCAATCTTAAGTCTCTATTTTCCAGTAGATCATTGGGCTGTTACAGGGTTAGGCAGGCGAGCCTTTGCGTGACATAAATCGTGGCAAAGTTTTTCTTGAGTTCACCAAATATAACCATTATGTCTTTAAAGTAGCTTTTAAGAAGCTGGTGCGTTTATAAATAAATGTCAACAACACTTCCTCTTTGCGAGGGTTGTCTCTAAATCTGGTTACAATGTGATTTCCTCCCGCGTAGGAGAGGGAGACATATGAAAGTGTGTGTGTGTGTGTCCGACTGCTTGTTTAAGATGCTGGTTCAGACGGATGTAGTCATTGTTCTCTCGGTGACTTCTGACTGACCATGCAGGTGGACAGGAAGCAGCTCTACGAGGCAGCGCTCCTGTGTCATGCCTGTATTAACTAAATAAAACCAATACTTGACTTACTCTTGTTAGTGCAAGCGTAGCCAACACAGACTGGGCGCCCATTAAATAATGCAGGCTGTGAAAACATCCCTTCATAACTCCACAAAGTGCGAATAAAACGAGTAAACGTATAATTCCCTGTCCCCAAGGAAATTACACCGGAGGCACGAGCGTTTCTGGAACCCTCTGGCAATAATTTGTAGATATAATTGGCCTGCATCAGTTTGGGAGTCAGGTGGCTGAGCGGTTAGTGCGGGCTAGTGATCAGAGGGTTGTCGGTTCGATTCCCGGCTGAGGCAACATGACGTTGTGCACTTCACCCTACTTGCCTCAGGGGGGAGGGGGGGGGGGGTGGGGGGTGGCCCTGTACTTGCTGTTAGTCGCTCTGGATAAGAGCGTCTGATAAATGACTCCATGTTAATGTAATGTAAGTTGTTGGTGATGGATTATTTGGAAGGAATCTAACAGACCAGCAGATCCTGTGTGTTGATGAAGTCAGCTGCTGAGTTTGAAGGCATTTCAATCACAACCTGTAACTTAGTGGCACAACAGCAGTCATTGATCTGCCTGTATTGTCAGTGTCAGTCAACCTGCCTGCATTGAAATGCTACTTTTGGTGGATGGTTTGACTCGGAACACAAGTATTATAAAGTGAAGGGTGGACGTTCTTTTGGCGTGGTTTCTATTTATTTATTCATTTATTTCAGGGGACAGTGCATAATTATCCACATTTGCATGTAAATATGCCAGAATTAGCCACAAGGCTATTTTTCCATCTGTAGTCCCTGGACAGATGTTAAAATGTCACCCTAAACATAGTCAAAACATAGTAAAAGTACAGTTGTTATAGTTATAGTTTCATTCTCAACGACAACAAAGGTTTATTCGGTCGCTTCAGTCAGAACTGTCACTTGCTCTTTCGCCTGACTGTAAGCATCTTCCAGACGTTCAAACGAAGAGCCAGACCGTCTCCCTAAGATGGAGTCTTGAGGTGTCTAATTTCACACCACTGCAAACGTTTCACTTTTTTCTTGCTCTCCCTGGCCAGCCTAAAACAGGAAATACTTATTGCCTAACCCATAAAAAAACAAACAGAGAACCTGAAAGAGAACTGCTGATAATATCCCAGGTGCTCCTCCAATGTTTTTAACCCCCGCAATGAGAAATGTAGATATGTGCTTGATTGAACTGAGGAAAAAATATAAATCTTTCTGATTCATGTGCTCAATGGGGTTAAAACTGGAATGAACCTGCTTTAATTCAGGGTTAAAAGTGGGGTCAGGGGGAGCTGCAGAATGTGAAGACGGCACAAGTGATAGGGGGGGGGATTGGCTCAGCGGTTAAGGCGTTGGCCTCATGATCGGAAGGTTGTGAGATCGATCCCTGGCTGTGGCTATGTGATGTTGTGTGTGTCCTTGGGGCAAGGCACTTCACCCTACTTGCCTCAGGGGGAATGTCCCTGTACTTACTGTGAGTCGCTTTGGATAAAAGCGTCTGATAAATGAATACATGTAAATGTAAGAAGAGCGTGGAGAAGAGTGTGTCTTGTGGACAGATGTCAGGGAGCGTTGGGATGGACCATGTGAACATGACACCTCCTAGTGTGGATTAGTAGCAGGTGGGCAGCTTGAGGAAGCAGCTGTGGTCAGAGGCCCTGGAAGCTGTGGTCAGAGGCCCTGGAAGCTGTGGTCAGAGGCCCAGGAAGCTGTGGTCAGAGGCCCTGAAGCTGTGGTCAGAGGCCCAGGAAGCTGTGGTCAGGGGCCCAGGAAGCTGTGGTCAGAGGCCCAGGAAGCTGTAGTCAGAGGCCCTGGAGGTCACAATCTCCTGTAGACTGTACAGTCGTATCTAAGGGAGTCTGTGTTGTCCCAGAGAAGCCCGTTTTTCCAGGCTTAATGATGGGTGGTGTTTGTGTGTGTCTGTCCCTACGGCCTCTGGACAGGAAGCTACCCAGAGATGCCCCTGATAGCTCTGAGAACATAGATCTCCAGCGGTACGATGCGGCCCGTTCTGCTCTAGCCTCCCTCCTCCTGCAGCCTCCCTCCTCCTGCAGCCTCCCTCCTCCTGCAGCCTCCCTCCTCCTGCTGCCTCCCTCCTCCTGCTGCCTCCCTCCTCCTGCAGCCTCCCTCCTCCTGCAGCCTCCCTCCTCCTGCAGCCTCCCTCCTCCTGCTGCCTCCCTCCTCCTGCTGCCTCCTTCCTCCTGCAGCCTCCTTCTCCTGCTGCCTCCTCCTCCTGCTGCCTCCCTCCTCCTGCTGCCTCCCTCCTCCTGCTGCCTCCCTCCTCCTGCTGCCTCCCTCCTCCTGCTGCCTCCCTCCTCCTGCTGCCTCCCTCCTCCCTGCAGCCTCCCTCCTCCTGCTGCCTCCCTCCTCCTGCCTGCCTCCTTCCTCCTGCAGCCTCCTTCCTCCTGCTGCCTCCCTCCTCCTGCTGCCTCCCTCCTCCTGCAACCTCCCTCCTCCTGCTGCCTCCCTCCTCCTGCTGCCTCCCTCCTCCTGCTGCCTCCCTCCTCCTGCTGCCTCCCTCCTCCTGCAACCTCCCTCCTCCTGCTGCCTCCCTCCTCCTGCTGCCTCCCTCCTCCTGCTGCCTCCCTCCTCCTGTCTCTGTCCGGGTCTCCACCCCTCAGGGATCAGATCCATTAGAAACATCTCCTTATGAAGGATGACCAGCCAACCAGACCCACCATGTTCATTAGGGGGCGTCAGGTGGCTCAGCGGTTAAGGTGTTGTGCTAGTGATGGGAATGTTGCAAGTTCGATTCCCGGCTGTGGATACATATTTTACATTGCGTGTATTAGACATTGTGTCCTTGGGCAAGGCACTTCCCCCTACTTGCCTCAGGGGGGAATGTCCCTGTATTTGCTGTTAGTCGCACTGAATAAGAGCGTCTGATAAATCTTCCATGTTCCTGAAACCGCTTTGAGGAACCAACTCCACGATAAGAACATCTACGAGACTCTTTTTTTGTTTTTGTTTTTAGAGGTACGTCTTTCTCATTGGATAATCCCTACTAGCAGTGGAAGTATAGCTGGGAGCGACTTTACTCACAAGGAGGAATGCTCGTGCCTGATGGGGAAATGCTGACTGTTTCTCTTCCTCACACAGAGACAAGTACAGGCCTGACCCCTCCTGCTCTGGTATGGGCCAACCACCCTGCCAATACTACGCTGGATCTCTGTAGCCCACTAGTTTATTAGATTTGAACTTCTAGATTGGATTCTTCTCGTCAGATGTATTTTATTAATACCCAAGACTCTGTCCTCATCTCCCCTGTGGAGGATATTTGAAACCATGGTTTGATGTTGGAAACAAACAGCCCAGTTATGGAGACCAGCTGTGCTTGGTGTTTGTCACAAGGAACCATGGCTGTCCGCTGTGTTCTGTCATGGCCGAGCTGTCGCGATCTTGATGACAAGTAGCCTTTGGCTGGGATGATTTGCCTGGTCAGCAAATGTAAGGAACTCTGATCACGTGATCTCCTCACGAAAGGGATTTCAGACTCCGCCAAAAGCCACCTTTACTTCCTTAACGGGATTGACCTTTCGCTCGAATTGTTTCTAAAGGAAGTTCGTGTTGCTCATTATAGCCACATTGCTGATTGCTGTGGATTTGGGTTGAATTATTCATTTTCATCCATCCATCCATTTTTTCCCGCTTATCCGGGGCCGGGTCGCGGGGGCAGCAGTCTGAGCAGGGAAGCCCAGACTTCCCTCACTGCACACACCTCCTCCAGCTCCTCAGGGGGGATCCCGAGGCGTTCCCAGGCCAGCCGAGAGACATAGTCCCTCCAGCGTGTCCTAGGTCTTCCCCGGGGCCGCCTCCTGGTGGGACATGCCTGGAACACCTCCCGAGGGAGGCGTCCAGGAGGCATCAATTCACGACACAACTCATCCTTCGATAGCTCAGTTGGTAGAGCGGAGGACTGTAGTTTGCGTTTGACCCTGGAAATCCTTCTGTCGCTGGTTCAAATCCGGCTAGGAGGAGTGTTTCTGTAGGGAGTCAGATGGCTCAGTGAGTTAAGGCGTTGGCCTCATGATCGGAAGGTTGTGAGTTCGAACCCCGGCTGTGGCTATGTGATGTTGTGTCCTTGGGCAAGGCACTTCACCCTACTTGCCTCAGGGGGGAATGTCCCTGTACTTAATGCTAGTCGCTTTGGATAAAAGCGTTCGCTAAATGAGGTATTATTATTATAATGTCTAAACTTGGCGATGCACCCTCGCACACAGGCCTAACCTGTCTGTGTTTCAACGCAAAGAACGACGATTCTGTTACACAGCATTAAAACATCCGATGATCTTGACCCGCAGCTAAGAGTGATGTTGACCTGTTCCCAAGAACGATAACCAACAGACAAATAGTAAAGCCCTTCAGAGGCCTAAAGCTCCTTCCATCTTTGAAATCGTCTCATTTAAACCTTCCCAGTTGAGAGAGAGACAGACAGACAGACAGACAGACAGAGAGAGACAGACACGGAGAGAGACAGAGAGAGAGAGAGACAGACAGAGAGTGAGAGACTAAGAGACAGACAGAGAGAGAGACAGAGAGAGACAGAGAGAGAGACAGAGAGAGAGAGAGACAGAGAGAGAGACAGAGAGAGACAGAGAGAGACAGAGAGACAGAGAGAGAGAGAGACAGAGAGAGACAGAGAGAGACAGAGAGACAGAGAGACAGAGAGAGAGAGAGACAGAGACAGACAGACTTTCGATGGAAGCTGGGGACAGAAAGGAAAGAGTGGAGTTATGAAACTTTAAGCCTCCTCTTTCATGTGTCGCTCCTACAGACAATAGCCGTCGTGGCCTCACTAGTGAACCACGAACATCTGCTCCATGAAGTCAACATGAGAGAGTCTTCTGGTCCCAGGCTCTCTGCCCAAGCCTTATGCCCACTTGGAGCTGCTTCAGCGAGGTTATAGAACACAGTGTTTGTAGTCTTTTTATAGTAGGGTGTGTGTGTGTGCGCGCACACGTGTGTGCCCTATTGAAGAATGTTTTCTGTTAGCGGAGGTCTGTCTCAATATTGTCTGGGTCCTTGCTTTCTTATTTATGTCACCATGGTGAGGGGAGCGTGTGTTGAGGGCCTGTGTTGACAGAAAGCGGTTAAGCGGTTTGGACTTTACTGAACGCGAGCGAGGCGAATGGCTTTTGAAGTGTTTTCTTATATGAGCCGTTTTAGAGAGAGTTTAATTGACGCTGCTTTGAACTCAGCAATTCAACTCACGCTTTAAACTTCAGCCTATTGCTTTTTTTTGGGAGGAGGGGGGGGGGGGGGTTCTATGCTTCTGTTTATGCTGTGTTCGTGTATGTAAATAATTGGAAAATATAAATACCGGTAAATCAAAACATAAAGAACAAAGGGAGATTAATCTTATCTTCTGATAGTTAACGGTGAAATGTTTGGAAAATGTTCAGTCTGGAACGTATAGGTTAACATTTAACCTGACTTTTTTATTTTCTAGAAAGATTCCTGTATATAGCATGCATGGTCATACGGTGCTTTGTGTGTAGTTTATAATGAACAACATTCCTCTATCGCTCTGGGTGTGGAACGTTCTAGGTTCAGACTGACTTTTGGACCTTTTCGGTATTATGTAACCCAACTGTTGAACTCAGACTCTGACAGTATTGTGGCCAAGATGTCTTAAATATGCCTATCACCATTCCCCTGTTGGTGCTCATTGTGTGTGTGTGCATGGTTAAGTGTGAGCATACCTGTTCATAAGACTGAGAAAAAGTATTGGTAAGACAAAGTGACAAAGAAAAAACTAAAAACAACATGCTCCAACAAAACTAAGCAAAATCTTTCTAATATCCCTTTCATACAACTGCACAAATATCTGTCTGAGACCATGTCTAAGTATTGATGTACTGAGTATTTTGATATGTAATTTTAATGTCTTTCATCTAAGACAACTTCCATGTCAAACATCGTGGGCGCATCATGAGAGGTTTAGCAGGACAGTCATTGGCTAATCCTCTGGACCTTCAAATGCCTCCCGAACGCCCTGCCTGAAGGCTGGGCATGCTCCCCTCCTCTGGCACAGTGTGTGTGTGTGTGTGTGTGTGTGTGTGGGGGAGAGAGAGAGATTTCCCTTCATGGGTTATGCCACCTAACAATGACCCTGGAGGGGTAGTGAACACGGAGATCGGGGGGGGGGGGGGGTTGGGGAGGGTTGGGGAGGGTTGGGGAGGGTTGGGGGGGTACTGTGACCCATTTGCCAAAACCCTGTGCCCCCCCCACCTCACCCCACCGCAACTCAACACAGTGCAGCCCTGTTCAATCACACACGTGACCCCACCCCCCCTGTTGGAGGTCTGCCTCGGCCAACCTTCGCCCCCGACCTGGAATCGAACCCACCGCCTCCCACATCCCAACCACCCCCACTACCAGCTTACGCTAATAACAAGCTAACCATCTGTTGGCACAGGTGGCCGTGCCAACATGACGTTGTGTCCTTGGGCAAGGCACTTCACCCTACTTGCCTCGGGGGGGGGGGGAATGTCCCTGTACTTGCAGTAAGTGGCTCTGGATAATAGCGTCTGATACATGACTCAAATGTAAATTTAATGTCTATACCATCTACAATACACACAAGCACATTTCTGTGAGAGACTGAATGGAGAGTCGTGCCCCCCCCCCCCACCCCCCCCCCCCCCCCCCCCCGTGAGACTCTCCATCTCTTCTCTGTAGCCAAAGCACAGCCAATAAAGATGCTACTGTTCTCTAGTGACACAGGAGGAACCCATTGGTCCGTTAATCAGAGGCAGCCAATGGGAGCTGGACAGAAACAGGATGTGAAACTAATTGGAATACGAGCCGTCTTTTGATGTGTCGCTTCGCTGTTTCCCATCAGACACCAACACACACACACACACACACACACACACCAACACACACACATTCCCACACACCCTCCCCAAGCACCACTATAACACTCCATTATCCTGTCTTGATGATTTTACGCTCGGCCTGTCTGCAAGAAGAGCGCAGTGCGTCGCTGCTCACCGCATTCCTCTGTTCTGCTCTATGAGGCTCATAATGGACCGAAGGGGGAGAGTGGAACGAGTCCCCCCTCACCCCCTCTCCCCCCCCCTCACCCCCCACACAATGGTGGCTTTGACCGTCCTGCCCCTGTGTTAATGAGCATGCGGACCCTGTCTGGAGAGTCTGATGGACTGGAGCCACGATGACATGGACTGTCATGTGACTGCTTGGTTGGCATGGTAATCAGGAAGTCTACAGTGTTATGCAGTCTGGTAGGGGTTATCAAGGTGCGTGGTGGTAGTTGAGATGGATGCATCTCTGTGTTGCTGTTTCGCTTTCTGTCCCTCTCTCTGTCTCTCTCTCTCTCTGTCTCTCTCTCTCTGTCTCTGTCCCTCCCTCCCTCCCCCCCCTCTCTGCTGGCCCCTGGGTGGTGGTGTGACCTCTGTCCCTGTGTCCCTGTCTTCTCCTCCCAGACACTCCTCAGCTGAGATCCGTAAACACTTCAGCAGCAGTCATGGATCCTCTCAGCACAGCCGGCAGGGCTCCAGCACGTCAGCGTCCATGTGCTTCAGCGTGGTGAGTCTCACACACACACACACACACAATCCATTAATACAGGAAACCCTACACCCACTACCCCCCCCCCCCATACACACACACACAGCCGGTGTAGACAGCCCTGTTCGTGCTGATGTTAGAGTCAGTAGTGGTTCATCCATCCGTCTGTCCTCTTTTTTCTTGTTTTTCTCCTCTAATCTTTCTCTTACAGTCACAGTCAGGCTGTAGGATGCACTTCAATATTTTGAAGGGATTAGGTGCCATAGGGCTTTTTCTCTCTGTCTCTCTGTCTCTCTGTCTCTGTCTGTCTGTCTGTCTCTCTGTCTGTCTGTCTGTCTCTCTGTCTCTCTGTCTCTCTGTCTCTCTGTCTCTGTCACTCTCTCCTTCTCAAACTCCATCTCCATCTCAAACATTCCCCCCCTCCTAAAACCTTGTTGCATATTTGGTTCAAATCCCTGTGACGGAGGCGGTCTGAGATGCTGGCCCCTTCCTCTTCCTCTTCCCCTTCTCTCTTCCTGCCGCTCCCTCTGTCTCTGATCCCCGGGTCAGCTGACAGGAACAGGGGTGGATGAGGGGGGCGGGGCCAGCTCCGGGTTATTATGGGTAATCTCTAACCTGCTTGGGAAATGGGTCACAGCCCTAGCCCGCTTACCTTCCAGCTTACACGGGCAAATCTTTCATCTAGATGGATTTGGGATGCGGGAGAGGGATTTCCATGTCCTAATCTTCCGGTTTTTATTGTTTCGTTCTCCAATGATCATCATGCATCCCATGCATCATCATCCTGAGCCTTTGTTTTGGGGGGGGGGGTGCGTAGTCATAGTGACTGTTATGACCCCATGTTGGTTGTCATGATATGTTCAGGATGAGAGCGACAAAACGATCAGTCACACGAGACACAATTAGGTGGAACTACACGCGTGTGCGCGCGCGCCTGCTGCCTTCCTCGGTGGGGATTCCAGAACGAGCGGCGATGTCACTTCCTCTTGTCAAGTGGTTCCTTTAGCCCCTCCCACATCCACCGCTTGCCACGCCTCCACAGTGCCACACCTACATGGGGAAGTCAATCTTAGAGAAGAACTGCTTGGTCTATTTGTCTGTTTGGTCCTGTTTGCGTGTCCGAGGACTTGAGGCAAGTGGTGACATTCGATTCTGAGGCCCAGTTTCTTCCGGAACAGTCTCGTGGTTAGTTGCGCCAGTTAGTTGCGCCACAGCGGAAACTGTAACCGCACCGAATCAAGCAGCTGGTCTGCGCTTCCGGACTGCGCCATTTTGGCAACTTCCTCCTTGAATATTGAGGGTAGAGAGCGGTGAGTCTATCTGCAGCAGTGTTTGTCGAGCTTCAACCTAAGAGGTAGGGGCCTCATTCTGGGAGGTATCTGTAGCCTTATAACATATTCATCGTCTTTTTTCCTCCCCCCCCCACTTCATCGTTTGAAGCAGGTGAAGTTGTGCTGTTGTCTGTGTATTGGAAGGAGGGGAGGGGGAGGGGTGGGTGGGTTGAACTGTGCCAAACTGTGCTAGGCTAACATGTTGCTGTGCTACCTAGCCTGGGTCTAGTCTGTGTTTGGCACCACCCAGAGCTTCCCCTCGCCACAGTTTCCCAGAGTGCACGGAGGCATGCATAGATTTGCATGTGTTTGTTTCTGCTGGGCCTCCCCTCTTGAAGGAGGGAGAAAGAGGCCGTTATTGTGTACGATCTGCTGCCTTCGACTGGCCAAAGCTTTGACCTGCTTCCAAACACAAGGTTGCCTGGAAGAGATTTTCCCCCACAGATGCGACCCTCATAGCTCAAACTCCGATCCAAGGCGAGTTCTGCAGTCAGGTTTTTTTGACAAATTGACAGTCGGGGTAAACATTTTTTTTGTTGTCGTTGTGGCTGTTTTGTACACCACTGAATTTGTCTCTCTCGTACGCTACATTCTACTTCTGCATTTCTGTTTCGCAATGGGCGCTTCAACGCCACCAGAGCGAAACCTTCAACTGGGGTTTGAAGAATATAAACCGGTTTGCAGATCGAACGTATCGTCCGAGTTTGACGTTTGACTTTCTGCCTGTTTTCCTGTCTGTCTGTCTGCCTGTCTGTCTGCCTGTCTGCCTCTCTGTCTGCCTGTCTGTCTGTCTGCCTGTCTGCCTGTCTGCCTGTCTGCCTGTCTGTTTGCCTGTCTGCCTGTCTGCCTGTCTGTCTGTCTGCCTGTCTGTATGCCCGTCTGCCTGTCTGTTTGCCTGTCTGTTTGCCTGTCTGCTTGTCTGTCTGTCTGTCTGCCTGTCTGTCTGCTTCATCTCTGTCCTTTGTTGCTTTTCTTATCTTACGACTCGGTCTTCTGGGTGACCTTGTGTCACCAATGAGAAATAAACCCCTGGACATCAGCCTGTGTCTGTCTTGTCTTTGTCTTTAAGAGACGTACGTCCTGTATTCCGTGCAGCATAAGCTTCCCCAGACCCTCAGGTCCGCAGCCACAGAGACGGAGACCCTCCCCCCCCCCCCGTGGTCACCTTCCCAGTGCCCGCTCCTCATCTTTGCTCGCTAGCTAGCTCTCTGATAGCCCTCCGCTCCGATGGGAAGCTCGTTGAAGCGGTTCGCACGAGATACGTTCGTGCTCAGCGCAGCTCCGCTGAGGTGCGTTGGTGTCGCTTTTGAAAGTGTATTTTGTGCCTCGTGGTTACGAGGCTCCTCCTGTGCTGGTGGAGCGCAGACTGTGTGTAGCCACAGGTGTTTTGTTGAACACACATCCTCAGGATGATGACATTCGTCGATGGGCATCTTCATGGTGAACCTCGGCGCAGAAGACCGTTCACCACAGGCGCTCTAAGGTTTTTCCCTTGGAGCTTGTTTTTAAATTGGCAGGTGTGAAGTTGTTGTCAAGATCCAACTTGTTCTCGCCTCCAGTTTGGTGCTTTTGTTCCCAGACGTGACGGAGGCTGTAGGATCCATGAGCCTCGGTGCCTCAGAGACTCCTGGGTGATTCACAGCTGCGTTCCTTTTATTCGCTCCCTCAAACGCAAGTCCAGGCGTTCCTGCTGCTGAGGCCAAGGAACACATATTCAGCATACCTGGAATGATACGTCTGAACACTACAAAACACAGCTCGTCCCTCATGGGTCTCTCCCTCCCTCCCTCCCTCCCTCCCTCCCTCCCTCCCTCCCTCCCTCCCTCCCTCCCTCCCTCCCTCCCTCCCTCCCTCCCTCCCTCCCTCCCTCCCTCCCTCCCTCCCTCCCTCCCTCCCTCCCTCCCTCCCTCCCTCCCTCCCTCCCTCCCTCCCTCCCTCCCTCCCTCCCTCCCTCCTCAGCCCCAGTCGTATGAGGCGCTGGATCCCCCAGACCTGGAAGAGTTCCTCCTGACCCAGCTGCACAGCGGAGACGCTGATCTGATGGCCCAGATGGGAGAGTTCCCCGACGACGACCTGGAGGTGGAGCTGGCAGAGAGGGAGTGCCGCACGGTGCGGCCCCCTGTCCCGGAGGAGGGGTGAGGCGGGGGGCTGGGGGGGTGGGGGAGAGGGGGGGGAGGGGGGGGAGGGGTCTGAGTTTCCATCTTATCGTTCCTCACCTTGGGGTTCAGAGAGTCAGAGAGCGCTCTTTAGGTCACAGAGGAAATATTCCGGGGACGTGAGTTTATCGCTCCCTTGACTGTCGCTCAGGGTGTCGCCTCGACCGTGACGGCTGTGGTTTAGGATAAGGCAGGAATGTAGGGTTCTGGTAAGATCCGCTTCTGGAGAGGTTAGCAGGTGCTGTGTGAGCGTGCTGTGGGACGCTCTCCTTCACTGTGTGTGTGTGTGTGTGTGTGTGTACGCAGGTCAGAGCTGGATCCTCATGTTAGAGACTGTGTCCAGAGTTACACCCAGCCATGGCTGGTGGTCAGCAGAAGGTAAGACTCCATTTCCCAGATTGGAATCATACCCATCATACCAGAGACCTGACGCTGTTCCATCTTCTAAAACAGTGGTTCTCCACCCTGGTCCTCAGGGCCCACTGTCTTGCATGTTTTAGATGTTTCCCCCTTGTAACATACCTGATTCTAATAAATGGTCATTATCAGGCTTCTGCTGAGCTTCCTAAGGACCCATTCATTAGAATCAGGTGTGTTGGAGCAGGGAAACATCTAAAACATGCAGGACAGTGGGGCCCTGAGGACCAGGGTTAAGATCCACTGTTCTAAAACACACCTTGTACACTCGCACCACCCCCGTAAGACCTCCACAGACCCTGGGATGCTGGGAATCTGCATCTGGGAATCTTTGCTCTCTCTCTCTCTCTGAGGTCCTTCAGGGCTCATTCTGTCAGACTTGGCCCCTCAGACGCTAGCCGACCTTCCTGTCCCACAGCACTTCCCTCATCTGTCTGCCCCCCCCCACCACCACCTCTTCTGTCTCTTGTGGAGGCGGGGAGGATGAGATAACATTAGACCAGGGAGGGAGAGAGAGAGAGAGAGAGGACACACACAGAGAGAGACAGGGAGAGGGAGGGAGAGAGAGAGACAGAAGTGGGGATTGTGAGCCATATGCTCTCAGATCTAAAGGTGTACTTCCTGTCTTCACAGGAAGTAGGGAGGTCTGAGAGAGTATGATAAAGTTGGCTTCACAAGGGGGTTTCCCCACACAGACCTGGCACCCACACAGACCCCCACTCTGACCATGCTGGACTCAGTTAGCTTTGGAAGGGGGGGAGAATTCACCGTCTGGTTTGATTAGATTAACACAGAGGAGAGATGTATCAGTAACTGTGTGTGTGTGTGTGCGTATGTGTGTGTGTTCAGGTGCCAGGAAGATGGCTGGAATGCTTATTCAGAGCGCGACGGTCTGCATAAAAGCCTCCAGAAGCAGACGTTTGAGTCGGATATCCAACCAGAGAAGCTCCAGACCCCAGTAAGCAGCGGAGAAACACACACACGCGTACACACACAGACACACACACACGCTCAACTCCTGGACGACCGCAGTTTCTGTTGCTCACTGCTGCTGCGATCCCTACTGAGTTGGAGGCAGTTTTTCTCCACAGCAATAATCAACGCATGCCGTCGCTGTGTAACCAATCAGGATCCTCTAAAGCCTGATGGGATACGTTAGGGCAGGATGCCACCTGTGCATCCTGATGGCTTTACCAGAGCAGCAGGATGATTCCTGCAAAGACTGTGGCAGGAAGTGGATTTAAAGAGACGTGCTAACAGAGGAGGCCTTCCAGACAGCCAAGACCATACCTCTCTACATGAGGGAGGGAGGGAGGGAGGTAGAGGGGGAGAGACTGAGAGAGAGAGGCAGAGGGAAAGAAAGGCAGAGAGAGAGAAGGAGGGAGAGAGAGAGAGAGAGAGGGAGAGAGGGAGGGAGAGAGAGAGAGAGAGAGGGAGAGGGAGGAAGGGAGACAGAGGGAGAGAGAGAGAGAGAAACATGCTATGTGCTATGTTATGCTATGTGTGACACAGAAAGAGAGGGGGAAGGGGCTGGGGGGAGGGCGGAGGGTGTTGGGGGGTGTAAACAAACCAGCAGTTTGTTTCGTCTTGGACAAGACCTCCTCCATCTAGGGGTGCCCCCCCCCCCTTTCCCCCGTATGTCTGCTTGATCTGGCTCGCACACAATAAGGCTGCCTGAATATTCATGCAGCCCCCCCGCCTCCCTCTCTGCCTCCACCAAGACCCACAACCACATTCAGCAGACTTTGCTTGACTTGATCTGTATCCTGTCCAGTAGATTCCCTTTTTGATCTGTATTCTGTACAGTAGATTTCCTTCTCAATCTGTATTCTGTACAGTAGATTCATTTTTTGATCTGTATTCTGTACAGTAGATTCCCTTTTTGATCTGTATCCTGTCCAGTAGATTCCCTTTTTGATCTGTATTCTGTACAGTAGATTTCCTTCTCAATCTGTATTCTGTACAGTAGATTCCCTTTTTGATCTGTATTCTGTACAGTAGATTCCTCTCTTGATCTGTGTTCTGTACAGTAGATTATCTTCTTGATCTGTATTCTGTACAGTAGATTGCCTTCTTGATCTGTATTCTGTACAGTAGATTTCCCTCTTGATCTGTATCCTGTCCAGTAGATTTCCTTCTCAATCTGTATTCTGTACAGTAGATTCCCTTCTTCTCCAGTCTCTCCTGACCTGTACTGTTCTTTTCTCTTTCTAATGGCCACTGATTCTCTGTCCCCATCAAGTCAGTCCTGGTCCAGATCCCAGATCCCAGATCCCAGACCCTGGGCCCTGCTAGCCCCTAGCTCCCTCTTGCCAAGTCATTAGGCAGAACCATCCTCCATGTCCCAGCCAGCCACCAGCCTTGCCAAATTCAAAGCAGCCAAACCAAAGAGCCTTGTTCTGTTCTGGAGCCTCACATGTTCACCAGAGAGAGAGGGAGAGAGAGGGAGAGAGAGGGAGAGAGAGGGAGAGAGAGGGAGAGAGAGGGAGAGAGAGGGAGAGAGAGGGAGAGAGGGAGAGAGGGAGAGGGAGAGAGAGGGAGAGAGAGGGAGAGAGAGGGAGAGAGAGGGAGAGAGAGGGAGAGAGAGGGAGAGAGGGAGAGAGAGATAGAGAGAGAGAGAGAGAGAGAGAGAGGGAGACAGAGGGAGAGAGAGAGAGAAAGAGAGAGAGAGAGAGAGGGGAATTAGGGTCACAGGGGGAAGAACAGGCCCATTGTCCACAGCTGAATTCTCCTTCATGTTGGAGCAGGACCGGCTTTTGGGATGGTTCCCGTTAGGAGGTGTCGCTCGGGGGTTCAGGGCTGTGGGTGGACTGTGGCAGGGGTCCTTGATGGGGGTGGGAGGGGGGGGGGGCGGGGGTGTGGGGGGTGTGTGGATGAATGACAGGAAGGCTGCGAATGAGGCTGCTACTGTATGGTTGAAACGCCTCCATTAGCAAATATCTTTTCAGGTTGTGATTGTTCTGTAGGGTTAAGGACTTACATTTATATGGACTCATTTAGCAGACGCAGTTACCCAGAGAGACTTACAGTAAGTACAGGGACATTCCCCCCTGAGGCAAGTAGGGTGAAGCGCCTTGCCCAAGGACACAACGTCATTTGGCACAGCCCAGAATCGAACATTCTGATTCACCTGACTCCCTCAGGGTTCATTCTGGAATGTTCTAAATCCTGGTTTGCAACGCCTCGTCTTAATTGTGGGCCCTTGTCTCGCCGTTTACAAGGACCTCTTCTCTAACCTGGAGATCATTGAACCCTGATCACCTTGTATTACAGAACATCGCTGTGTCTGAAATCACTCACTCATTCCCTACTCCCTACTCCCTACATAGGGAAATAAATGTAGTGGACTATATAGTGAGCTCAACAGAAAAACATCCGGACACTTCTCTTGGCGCCCGTAATTACGTCATCGCTGTCACACAATTTAAATGTACCACATTAATGTCGTCTCACATTATACTTGTCCATTTACTACTGCATTTTTATTAAATTCGAGTATTTTGATTACTGTCTTGTATGTTTAGTTTTCTATTTAAGCATTAAAAAAATATATATATATATTTAATGAATTCAACAAACTATCCTCCATCAAACTACACCCCCTGACGACTCCCAGCTGGAGCCAATTGGTTTTCTTTCTGTGCCTGGAGAACTTCTGGCAATGCATGATGGGTTATCTTGCTTCATGTAGTGACCATCAGATGTTCACTACTTTTTGCGGTGAATTGTGGGCTACATTCAGGGCACTATATAGTGATCACCTGGTGATCCCTAAAGTTTCGGACACCACTACAAAATGGCGTGATCTCTATAGAGAGAGTGCCCTATATAGGGGCTAGGGAGTGGTTTCGTACTCAGTCTTTGAAAGTGAAAGACTAGAAGGTCATCCCATTTGTGTGCCTCCTCTACACTTCATCCTTAACGTTGTCATACTTCATCCCCACCCCCCCACCCCCCTAACCTCCTAACATTATCTGAAACCTGACCCCCTCCCCAGGTCAAGTCCCCCTCCCTCGCCGTGCTGACCGATGACCCCGGCCGCACCCTGACCTCCTCTGACTTTGACCTGCGGCAGGGTTTGACCCCCGACCCCCGGGTGGAGGGGCTCCTCCGCTTCAGTAACCCTGACGACCTGGACCGGTCCAATCAGGAGGCTCGCCGGGGTCTCAGACACCCCGAGCTCTTTGCACTTTACCCCCCGTCTGATGAGGTAAGACACACGCACACAAACACACACGCACACAAACACACACACACACGTCGACACGCATGTGACCTTCAACCTTTTTGTATTAACAGGAAGAAGCCGTGGAGATTCGACCAATCCCGGACTGTCCCAAGGAGCACATGGGAGACAGGATTCTCATTCGCTGCCTGGCTATTAAGTACGATGACCTTCCGAAACACCTAGTCTAACACCTAGCTAGACTCCCCCCCCCGCTTTACACAGCACCTGCCATGATTAGAAATGATATTCATGCCCAGAAATTTAGCATGACGGAGAGTCACAGAGATAAGACAAGATCATAATTTATTTGTGGGGAAATTGCAGTTTGCAACGAGGTACAGCACAGCACTCAAGAGAAATCATTTAAAATATAAAACGATACAACATTGGTGTCCAATCCTGGTCCTCAGGGGCCCACTGTCCTGACAGTTCTAGATGTTTCCCTGCTCCAGCACACCTGATTCTAATGAATGGGTCTACATTATAATGAGAGCTTGGGGAAAGGATCTGTTTGAATATTTCCTTCCGAGGGATCGATAGATGTTTCTTCTCTGTTTCATGTGCAGGTTTGAGATCGACATCGAGCCGGTGTTCGCTACTTTGGCCCTTTATGACCTGAAGGAGAAAAAGAAAGTAAGTTTTGCCGCTGACTTTAAGATGACACGCAGAGAATCACTTCAATATGAGAAGGGTTTCATGTGTTCCCCCTAATCGAGCCTGTTCAGTCTGAATCGTCGAGGACCATCGTACACTTCAGTGGTCTATTATGGCTGCCACTGTCCGTGTTTGATTTTGATGAATAGAGATGAAGGTGTGTTCCGTCCAGATCTCTCCCCCCCCCTCTCACAGATCCCCCCCCTCTCACAGATCCCCCCCCTCTCACAGATCCCCCCCCTCTCACAGATCTCCCCCCTCTCACAGATCCCCCCCCTCTCACAGACCCCCCCCCTCTCACAGATCCCCCCTCTCACAGATCTCTCCCCTCTCACAGATCCCCCCCCTCTCACAGATCTCCCCCCTCTCACAGATCCCCCCCCTCTCACAGATCTCCCCCCTCTCACAGATCTCCCCCCTCTCACAGATCCCCCCCCTCTCACAGATCTCTCCCCTCTCACAGATCCCCCCCCTCTCACAGATCCCCCCCCTCTCACAGATCTCCCCCCTCTCACAGATCCCCCCCCTCTCACAGATCTCCCCCCTCTCACAGATCTCCCCCCCTCACAGATCCCCCCCCCCCTCACAGTGGTAGGTAGTGATATCGCTGCTCACGGCACGTTGGCCATCGTGACATCAAGATCAGGGCAGGTGTTGAGTTGATCTAAGTCACTGCTGGTTGTGGGACTGAGGTTGTGTTAAGGATCAGGAGAGGTGTCGAGTTGACCTAATTTGAGGTGGTTTTAAGATGCTGTTAGACCTCTAGGCTCTCCTTAACGCAGACGAAAAGGAACTAAACGCCACATGATTGCAAACTCTAAACACAACAAGGCCTTTTCATACCCGAAATGACCGAGACGTCCATTAAATAAGCAGCTAACTCACTGTGACATTCCTCGTTTGCGGGAGTCTAACACAGGTTTGAGACCCAGTTCCATTCCCTGTGTTGAGGGACAATAAAGGTCAAACGTCGAACCCTTTGAACTGGGGGGAAAGTTTTCTCAATCCACTTCCACCCCCACACAGCCTGTTCTTAATTAGCGGCACATTTCCAGGGTTGATCCGGGATATGTGATCCCCAGCTAGGGGGGTCTTCCAGGGGTTTGGGTCCATGTGGTGTGGTCCTGGAGAAGCCCCTGGTGGAGCTCATATCTCCTGGTTCCTGTTGGCAGGCAGTGTTGTAGACGTAGATCACATAGATCAGTGGACTCAAGAAGGCTTTAAGCTCACTCATCTAGCTCACTTCCTTTTGTGGCTTTTTCTCACCATGAGATTTGTGTGTGGGTGTGTTTGTGTGTGTGTGTGGGTGTGTTTGTGGGTGTGTGTGTGTGTTTGTGGGTGTGTGTGTGCTGAATTGACTCAGCTGGAGGTTTGCGATATGTTTGTCTCTATCTGGTGCTTTGATGCTCATGCTAGAGGACTTTCATCCATATGGATTTTAGCCAGCAGCCTTCTGTTGATCTGACCTTTGACCTGACCCCTGAGCTGAGGCAGCATGTGTTTCTGCTGGGTCCCTCTGGTGCCTGCATTCAGATCTGTGTCACAGGAAGTGGATTATACAGTAGCTGGCTGTCTGTCTGTATGACTGTCTGTCTCTTTCCCTGCCGCTGTCTCTCTGCCTCTTTCTCTCTCTCTCTCTGCCTCTTTCTTTCTGTCTCTCTCCTCTCTCTCTGTGTGTCTGTCTCTCTGTCTGTATGTCTCTCTCTCCTTCTCTTTCTTTCTCTCTCTGTCTCTCTCCTTCTCTCTCTCTCTGTGTCTCTCTCTCATGACACGCTACAATACTGTGAACCCAGCCATGTTGGATGTCCATGATAACAGCTCCCTATTTCAAAGACAGATTTCTCAGCTTGTTTAATCTGGCTTGGCCCAGTGTCGCAGTTCCTCTCATTTCTCAGGTTTCTCCTTTGGGATGTTTGTCTGATAACGACGTCCTCAAACGGAACATAGTGCTGTTTCTTATCTTGTCACATTGCTTGTGGAGGCTAGTGCTGTTAGTGTGATGCTGTGTTTTTAAGTGCAGTCGCTTTAGCATCTGGACGATATTCAGCAGATGTTCATATAATTCCATGAAAATATTTATATAATCCAGTTCTGACAGTAAGAGCTTTTGACCAACCATGACAAACACACACACACACACACACATACACACACACACACACACACATACACATACACACACACACGCAAAGAGAACATTTTACCACACAGGGTAATGCGGAAGTTCAAATCCCCTTTGTTGCAAACATCACAACTTCAAATCATATCTGAAGTTCTGACCTCATTAAACCAACATTTTGAGAGAGTTAAAACATTAAAACCGTTAAACATCACCGTTAACTCTCAAGGAATCATCAAGAATATTAACCCTCAACAGTCCTGACCTCTCTGAAGAGGTCAGAGGTCACACAGTTCGGAGCTTGTTTCAGTTTGAATGCGCTGGCATTTTAACGACGCTTTATCGATGTTCCTGTTGAAGTAGTTTGCTGCCCTCGTGTCCGTTAATCCAGCCTGGAGACTTCCTGTGCTGCTGATGCTAACTGACCCTGGTCCAGCATACAGAGGAACCTTTCCAAGAAGAGCCTCTTTATTTAGTCTCCGGCTCGGATCCGACTGGATTAGTGACAGATGTGAAGAGTGCCTTTCACACCAGGTTGGAGGGTCTGGTGACCCCTTAAAGCTCCGTCTGTGGGTCGCTGAGACCCACCGCTGTGGTACGAAAGGTGAATCACAGTGACCCTTAGGCAGCTCAAGGGTTAGGAGCCTTTAATGAGACCAGCCCTACAGCAGCAGCCCTGTAGCAGCAGCCCTATAGCAGCAGCCCTGTAGCAGCAGCCCTGTAGCAGCAGCCCTATAGCAGCAGCCCTGTAGCAGCAGCCCTGTAGCAGCAGCCCTATAGCAGCAGCCCTGTAGCAGCAGCCCTGTAGCAGCAGCCCTGTAGCAGCAGCCCTATAGCAGCAGCCCTGTAGCAGCAGCCCTATGGCAGCAGCCCTGTAGCAGCAGCCCTATAGCAGCAGCCCTGTAGCAGCAGCCCTATGGCAGCAGCCCTGTAGCAGCAGCCCTATAGCAGCAGCCCTGTAGCAGCAGCCCTATGGCAGCAGCCCTGTAGCAGCAGCCCTATAGCAGCAGCCCTGTGGCAGCAGCCATGTAGCAGCAGCCCTGTAGCAGCAGCCCTGTGGCAGCAGCCCTGTAGCAGCAGCCCTGTAGCAGCAGCCCTGTAGCAGCAGCCCTGTAGCAGCAGCCGTGTGGCAGCAGCCCTATAGCAGCAGCCCTGTAGCAGCAGCCCTGTAGCAGCAGCCCTATAGCAGCAGCCCTATAGCAGCAGCCCTGTAGCAGCAGCCGTGTGGCAGCAGCCCTATAGCAGCAGCCCTGTAGCAGCAGCCCTGTAGCAGCAGCCCTATAGCAGCAGCCCTGTAGCAGCAGCCCTGTAGCAGCAGCCCTGTAGCAGCAGCCGTGTGGCAGCAGCCCTATAGCAGCAGCCCTGTAGCAGCAGCCCTGTAGCAGCAGCCCTGTAGCAGCAGCCCTATAGCAGCAGCCCTGTAGCAGCAGCCCTGTAGCAGCAGCCGTGTGGCAGCAGCCCTATAGCAGCAGCCCTGTAGCAGCAGCCCTGTAGCAGCAGCCCTATAGCAGCAGCCCTGTAGCAGCAGCCCTGTAGCAGCAGCCCTATAGCAGCAGCCCTATAGCAGCAGCCCTGTAGCAGCAGCCGTGTGGCAGCAGCCCTATAGCAGCAGCCCTGTAGCAGCAGCCCTGTAGCAGCAGCCCTGTAGCAGCAGCCCTGTAGCAGCAGCCCTGTAGCAGCAGCCCTGTAGCAGCAGCCCTATAGCAGCAGCCCTGTAGCAGCAGCCCTGTAGCAGCAGCCCTATGGCAGCAGCCCTGTAGCAGCAGCCCTGTAGCAGCAGCCCTGTAGCAGCAGCCCTGTAGCAGCAGCCCTGTAGCAGCAGCCCTATAGCAGCAGCCCTATAGCAGCAGCCCTGTAGCAGCAGCCCTGTAGCAGCAGCCCTGTAGCAGCAGCCCTGTAGCAGCAGCCCTATAGCAGCAGCCCTATAGCAGCAGCCCTGTGGGAGGAAGGATACGTTTGTTTGGGTGATCTGTAAAAGGGTTTCCCTGTCAGAGGGCTGGTCTGCTGGGAAGTGTTAGCGAGCATGTGAGAGAGAGAGGGAGGGGGAGGGGGAGAGAAGGAGAGAGGGAGGGGGAGATGGAGGGAGAGGGGAGAGAGGGAGGGGGAGAGAGGAGGAGGGGGAGGGAGGGAGGGGAGGGCTGGTGGGGGCAGAGAAATCGAGAGGAGTCGCTAATCGTTGGCTAATGGAGGGTGTCATGTGACACTCACATATGGTCAGAGCCACAGAGGACCACTAGATGAGAGATGGTTTAAAAAAAGGAAAGACTGCTCTGTCAATCACAGGATAGAGGACCTGAAACCGATGTATTGTTGATGTCTATAAATACTGTAATAGATCATATTAAGTACATTTTAGATAATATTTCAACAAATTCCTAAT
>CM059316.1:2015000-2077500 GCA_030340665.1 Neosalanx taihuensis | reverse complement strand
CCTATGTGTGTGTGTGTGTGTGTGTGTCTTTCTGCTCAGGTGTACCTGTGTGTGTGTGTGTCTTTCTGCTCAGGTGTACCTGTGTGTGTGTGTGTCTTTCTGCTCAGGTGTACCTGTGTGTGTGTGTGTGTCTTTCTGCTCAGGTGTACCTGTGTGTGTGTGTGTGTCTTTCTGTTCAGGTGTACCTGTGTGTGTGTGTGTGTGTCTTTCTGCTCAGGTGTGTGTGTGTGTGTGTGTGCGTGTGCGTGTGCGTGTGCGTGTGTGTGTCTTTCTGCTCAGGTGTACCTATGTGTGTGTGTGTGTGTGTGTCTTTCTGCTCAGGTGTACCTGTGTGTGTGTGTGTCTTTCTGCTCAGGTGTACCTATGTGTGTGTGTGTGTGTGTGTCTTTCTGCTCAGGTGTACCTGTGTGTGTGTGTGTCTTTCTGCTCAGGTGTACCTATGTGTGTGTGTGTGTGTGTGTCTTTCTGCTCAGGTGTACCTGTGTGTGTGTGTGTCTTTCTGCTCAGGTGTACCTGTGTGTGTGTGTGTGTGTGTGTGTCTTTCTGCTCAGGTGTACCTGTGTGTGTGTGTGTGTGTGTGTGTGTGTGTGTGTGTGTGTGTGTCTTTCTGCTCAGGTGTACCTGTGTGTGTGTGTGTGTGTGTGTGTGTGTCTTTCTGCTCAGGTGTACCTGTGTGTGTGTGTGTGTGTCTTTCTGCTCAGGTGTGTGTGTGTGTCTTTCTGCTCAGGTGTACCTGTGTGTGTGTGTGTCTTTCTGCTCAGGTGTACCTGTGTGTGTGTGTGTGTGTCTTTCTGTTCAGGTGTACCTGTGTGTGTGTGTATGTGTGTCTTTCTGCTCAGGTGTACCTATGTGTGTGTGTGTGTGTGTCTTTCTGCTCAGGTGTGTGTGTGTGTGTGTGTGTGTGTGTGTGTGTGTGCTTCTGTGGCTGGTTAAGCCCTAATTAGTCCAAAGCTTCTCTTTATTTAGCTGAGATCTGGAACCTCTCCTCTCCTATCTCCTCACTTCACTTCACTTCACTCTCCCCTTTTCCTCTCCCCTCTTCTCTTCCTCCACCTCCTCCTCTCTTCTCTCTCCCATCTCCTCTCCTCCTCCTCCCCCCTCCTCCTTCTCTCCCATCTCCCCACCTCCTCCTCCCATCTCCCCTCCTCCCCCTCTCCTCCCTGCTCTCCTCCAGGTGGGAAGTCCAGCAGTATAGACAGGAAAGCTCAGCTTCCCAGGAGGAACTCCGAACGTTTTAGCAACATGGAGGAGCAGTGCAACATTTCAGCCTTCAAACCTGCTACCATCACCATCAGCACCATCTGCAAGCAGGTTCACACACACACACACACACACACACACACACACACACACACACACACACACACACACACACACACACACTCACTCACTCACTCACTCACTCACTCACTCACTCACTCACACACTCACACATTCATCCAACACTATCCCACATTCTCACATTAACTGTCTCCAACATTTGAGTTGACCCCCTCCCTTTCTGACCTGAATGAAACCTTCTTCGAGGTATCTTAGAGAACCAGCAGGTTTGCCGTGGCCTGAGGCATTGCGTTCTGTGTGTGTGTTCCAGGAAGGGGACCGTCTAAGTGACGAGGACCTGTTCAAAGTTCTAGCGGACATCAAGAAGCTTTCATCCCTGCAAAGGAGGATCAAGACCATGTCAGGTGATCTCCTAACCCACCAGCTGGCACGAGACACAGACACTGGAGAATTGAATGGCACTTAGAAATATCTATTGTTGTTAAGAATCAGAATTACTTTGATAAATCCCAGAGCGGAAACTCGTTAGTCTACAAGTAGACTACAGTCCGTCGGAGACTTAAATTTTCAAACTGTTCAGCTGAATGCTCTTATAGTTCTTCCCTTGGCACTTATTGGTTCTCACGATGCATGTTTCATAATCTATAAACCTGCTATGTTTTGAGGTCTATCACGTTGCTATGCTCAGTGACCGATGCTCTTTTGTAAAGCTCTCTCTTGTAAGTCGCTTTGGATAAAGGCGTCTGCTAAGGGAATACATTTAAAATGTAATGGTCGCTTCTCCCATACTGAATCTAAACAACCTTCTCATCGCAGCGCTTATGGATCATGTCTCTTGTCTGCAGTGGAGGTTCTGGGTTTTTAGTGTCTTCTTGCATTGTCCTTGAGGACGAGGACATTTTTAGCGAGGACATTTTGAAACCCCTTTGACCGTTCCTCTACAGGCACAATCAAGCTGGACTTGACCCCCGTCCAGGACAGCCCCGTCGCCTGTCTGTCCTCCGAGTTAATCCCCGTCAAACCACTGGCCGAGAAGAACATTCGACCAATCAAGGAGGTGCTGGAGTTCCCTCCCAATAATGTGTACATTCCACACAGCGTGTACAGGTGAGTGTGAACACACACACACACACTCTGTTTGCTCTCTATTGAACCCATGGCTTGCACGCTAGCCTACACCCGGAACAGCAGGCAGGTTAGTTGACTTTTAGTTCCTGCTGTTGTGGAGGGTCACATGTAGCTTAGGAGGCTTTAAACAAAACAATCCACCATGCAGACCCTGTAGAACAGGGGTCTCCCACCCTGGTCCTCAGGGGCCCACTGTTCTGACAGTTCCAGATGTCTCCCTTCTCCAGCACACCTGATTCTAATGAAGGGTCATTACGAGGCTTCCACAGAGTTTGAACACAGCATAAAGGCATATGGGCAGGTTTGGGGGAACATTGCCATTGTTAGGTGTCGTGGATCCAGCAAGCTTGTTCTGGTATGCGGGGCGGAGCGATGAGTGTTAACATGTATCTGCATTCCATGATGGGAAAGCAGAGGGGATGTTTAGCCTGCAGGTAGAAACCTGTTTCTGCTGTCATGGGCGACCTTCTACAGGTGGCGCCCTCTGCTGGTGCACTGTGAAGGTGTCACCTTTTAAACTGTTCGGTAGTTGATATCTGAGTCAGACTTTCTCTCCATCTTTATTTCCCCCCTCTCTTTCTTTGTCTGTCTTTCTTTTATGCTTATAATTTAATTGACACACTCTCTTCCTCTCCCTCCCTCCCTCCCTCCCTCCCTCCCTCCCTCCCTCCCTCCCTCCCTCCCTCCCTCCCTCCCTCCCTCCCTCCCTCCCTCCCTCCCTCCCTCCCTCCCTCCCTCCCTCCCTCCCTCCCTCCAGGAACCTTCTCTATGTCTACCCCCAGAGGCTGAACTTTGTCAACAGGCTGACATCAGCACGGAACATCACCATCAAGATCCAGTTCATGAGTGGAGAGGGTCCCAGCTGTGCTCTCCCTGTACGTGCTGCTTAAACACACACACACCACACACACATCACACACACATCACATCACATGCGCGCACACACACACACACACACACACACTCACACACCACCACACGCATGCACACACACACACTCCACACACACTGACACACACATCACATGCACACACACGCACACAACACACACACACCACACACACATCACACATCACACACACACACATCACTCACACGCACACGCATCACACACACATCACACGCACATCACATCACACGCACACACTGTATGTCCTCAGGTATTTGTGACGTCAGGTTAGTTGGTCCACGGATCATTCTAGTTCTTTTCTCCTCTCAGATCATCTTTGGGAAGTCGAGCGGTCCTGAGTTTGTTCAAGAGGTCTACACTCCAGTGACCTATCACAACAAGCAAGTACCTTCTCTGCCCTGCATAGAGCTGCACAGTCTACCGTGCAAATGCTTTGGTTAGGCTAAGTGAACAATAAACTACAGTTATTTGCAGCAGCACCGGTGGTTCAGTGGTAGGATTCTTGCCTACCATGTGCAGAAAGCCTGGGTTTCATTCCCGGTGGGGGTTTGAATCCCAGCCAATGCATTGAATAAATGTGTGCGCCTCTGAAATGTTCCCATTGGGGGACTAATAAGGGATCATTTATTTTCTAGATGTGAAATGGCAGGAAAAAAATCTCAGACAAATATGTCAGCATTGACACGCTATCAGAATCCAAATGAGTTTTTATTCGCCATGTAAGTTGCAGAAACACGGAATTTACCAGAACTTGAATAACAAAAAAGTAGGCAGGTACGATAAACTAACAATAAAAAGATTATTGTTTATTATTTTAAAAAGTGTAAAATGAAGAAAAGATGGATGAAAAAAAATAAAATATCCATACATAATCCAGTGCAATCCAACTTTATTTCTATTGCACTTTAAAACAACATGGTTGACCAAAGTACAGTACATAGCAATATTAAAAACGCAATACATAGACACACAGTAAAAACAACACAACAATTGGTAAAAACTCAACAGAGATGCACTGTACATGGTAAAAGTCAACACATAACTGAAAAGCTAAGGTCTTAAGACTTATCTTTTTTACCTTAGCCAACACCCTACAGCCCATCCACAGTTCTACATTTACATTTATTCATTTAGCAGACGCTTTTATCCAAAGCGACTTACAGTAAGTACAGGGACATTCTCCCTGAGGCAAGTAGGGTGAAGTGCCTTGCCCAAGGACACAACATCACATAGCCACAGCCAGGGTTCGAACTCACAACCTTCCGATCATGAGGCCAACGCCTTAACCGCTGAGCCATCTGACCCCCCCTTCTAGTTCTAGTCCCGTCTTAGTCTGAGTGTGTCCCCGCTGTGTCTGCTTCCAGATCTCCAGACTTCTATGAAGAGGTGAAGATGAACTTACCAGCCCGCCTGACGGACAGACACCACCTGCTCTTCACCTTCTACCACATCAGCTGCCAGCAGAAGCAGAGCCAGGCTGGGAACTGTGAGAACCTCATCGGATACTCTGTGAGTTCTCCAGCACAGCTGCTGCTCCTAGAATAATAATAATAATACCTCATTTAGCAGACGCTTTTATCCAAAGCGACTTACAGTAAGTACAGGGACATTCCCCCCTGAGGCAAGTAGGGTGAAGTGCCTTGCCCAAGGACACAACATCACATAGCCACAGCCGGGGTTCGAACTCACAACCTTCCGATCATGAGGCCAACGCCTTAACCCGCTGAGCCACCTGACTCCCCTCGTTCGGGCTCCGTTTAGCTCAAGGGGGGTTTTCCACCATCAGAATCATTTTTTATTCGCCATGTAAGTTGCACAAACACATAATTTTCTGTGGCAGGATGGAGAAAACGATTAACATATACGGAAATTTAATTTCAAAAGAAGGCCAAGTATGATGAACGAGCAGTTTTAGCTAACATTCTGAAGTATGAAAGGAAGATGAGATCAAATTCACTGAAATAAAGAACTCTACAGAAAGATCTGAGATGGTTTCCGGAACAGTCCGGTGTTGGGTTGTCATGGTCCATCTACATGACCCCGTGTGTATCTGCTCTCCCCTTCAGTGGCTGCCTCTCCTGAACAACGACAGACTTCAGACTGGTCAGTACTGCCTGCCCATAGCACTGGACCACCTGCCTACCAACTACTCTCTGCACTCACCTGAGGTAGGAGTCACACACACACACACACAGCAACAGATCTGTTCTGTTGAAATTGACCTTGTCCACAGAGAATACAGATCCTGTCCCCTTCCTGTGTTCACATGGTGTCATGCTAACTGTGTGTGTTCCGTGTTTGTGTGTGTGTGTGCTCTGTGTGTGTGTGTGTGTGTGTGTGTGTGTGTCCACGCCTGCAGAAAATCCCTCAGCAGGTTCCCCCTGTGAAGTGGATGGAGGGCCACAAAGGTGTGTTCAACCTGGAGGTGCAAGCTGTGTCCTCTGTTCACACCCAGGTGAGCAGAACACACACACACACAGAACACACACACATACACACACACACAGAACACACACACAAACACGGAACACACACACAGAACACACACACACACGGAACACACACACATACACACACACACAGAACACACACACACACGGAACACACACACATACACACACACACAGAACACACACACAAACACGGAACACACACACAGAACACACACACACACAGAATACACACACATGGAACACACACACACACACGGAACACACACACATACACACACACACAGAACACACACACACACACGGAACACACACACATACACACACACAGAACACACACACAAACACGGAACACACACACAGAACACACACACACACACAGAATACACACACATGGAACACACACACACACACACACGGAACACACACACATACACACACACACAGAACACACACACACACACGGAACACACACACATACACACACACAGAACACACACACAAACACGGAACACACACACAGAACACACACACACACAGAATACACACACATGGAACACACACACGCAAACACGGAACATACAAACACGGAACACACACACATACACACACACACACACAGAACACGCACACACACGCACATGCTAACCCCACCCCCTCCCCCCAGGACGCCCACCTGGAGCGCTTCTTCACCCTGTGCCATGCCCTGGAGGGAAGCTCCTCCTTCCCGCTGCGTGTGCGGGAGGAGAAGATTCCAGAGAACAGGCTGGAGCAGGAGCTGAAGCTGAGCATGGTGACCCTGTCCTCCTCCGAGCTGGAGGCCCTGGTGCTCTACCTCCACCTGGTGCTGGACAAGCTGGTCACCCTCATCATGCAGCCCATGCTCATCGCTGGACAGACGGGTAAGAGGGGGCTGGGGAGGTAGACAGACAGGTAAGAGGGGGCTGGGGAGGTAGACAGACAGGTAAGAGGGAGGGCTGGGGAGGTAGACAGACAGGTAAGAGGGGGCTGGGGAGGTAGACAGGCAGGTAAGAGGGGGCTGGGGAGGTAGACAGACAGGTAAGAGGGGGCTGGGGAGGTAGACAGACAGGTAAGAGGGAGGGCTGGGGAGGTAGACAGACAGGTAAGAGGGGGCTGGGGAGGTAGACAGGCAGGTAAGAGGGGGCTGGGGAGGTAGACAGACAGGTAAGAGGGAGGGCTGGGGAGGTAGACAGACAGGTAAGAGGGAGGGCTGGGGAGGTAGACAGACAGGTAAGAGGGAGGGCTGGGGAGGTAGACAGACAGGTAAGAGGGCAGAGAGTGTAAAGAACTTAGTAAGGCTCTGTGATGTTGTTAAGTTCTGTGATGTCCTCAAAAGAGAACAAATCTGGGACCCGTACAAGAAAAGTAATCATACACTGTGTTTAGATAGAGCTCATAAAACTAACACTAGTCGTGTGTGTGTGTGTGTGTGTTACAGCCAACCTGGCCCAGATAGCATTCGAGTCTGTGGTCTCAATCGTCAACACTCTTCACAACAGCCAGGAGCTAGCCAAAGACCAGCAGGGCAGGAACTGTCTCCTAGCAACCTACCTGTACTGGGTGTTCCGTCTTCCCAGCGCTCCTAAGGAGGGCTGCAGCACAGGCGCAGGTACAGGTGCTGATACAGGTACAGGCACAGGTACAGGTGCTGATACAGGTACAGGCACAGGCGCAGGTACAGGTGCTGATACAGGTACAGGCGCAGGTACAGGTGCTGATACAGGTACAGGCACAGGTACAGGTGCAGGTGCAGGTGCAGGTGCTGATACAGGTACAGGCGCAGGTACAGGTGCTGATACAGGCGCAGGCGCAGGTGCAGGTACAGGCGCAGGTGCAGGTGCAGGTGCTGATACAGGTACAGGCGCAGGTGCAGGTGCTGATACAGGCGCAGGTACAGGCACAGGTACAGGCACAGATACAGGCGCAGGTGCAGGTACAGGCGCAGGTGCAGGTACAGGTGCAGCACAGGCTGCCCTCTGCTTGGGATGGGGCTGGACACAATGTCACATACACACCTTGGTGCTGAAATTCAGTATAAAAATAATACATATTCAAACTCATGTGGGTATGTATGTGTGTGTCTGGACGTACTTGTGTGTGTATGTGTGTATGTGTCTGTGTGCGTGTTTGTCTGTGTGTGGGTGTGTGTGCGTGTCTGTGTGCGTGTGTGTGTGTGTGTGCGTGTGCGTGTGTGTGTGCGTGTCTGTGTGCGTGTGTGTGCGTGTCTGTGTGTGTGTTTGTCTTGTGTGTTTGTGTGTGTGTGTGTGTGTGTGTGTGTGTGTGTGTGTGTAGGGGTGGCGGGGGTTCCTCCTCCCACTGAAGGTCGGTACAGCACCATGGGGCGGGCCTCTGCCACCGCAGTGGGCACCATGCTGCATCAGTCCAGGCTCCGCAGCAGCAGTAACCCTGACATCCCTAACCCTCACCCTGCTGACGACCCAGAGGTCAAAGACATCCTCTCTGCCAAGGTACACACACACACACACACACACACACAGATACACACACAGATACACACAGATACAGATTTACACACAGATACAGACACATAAATACACACACAGATACACACACAGATACACACAGATACAGATTTACACACAGATACAGACACATAAATACACACGCAGATACATAGGCACACACACACCAACAGATACACACACACACACAGGACCACACTGCAACTAACACATTCATGTGCTCACTCACACATCCAGAGACACACACACACATACACACTCCTCCTCTGTAGACCAATCAGTGTGTTTCTTCCTTCCTCAACAGAGTCATAACCACCCTGGCAGTCGCATGTCCACCTACGTTGATGCGTCCAGCCACCCTCAGAGTGCCACAGGAGGGACCAGACCCTCCAGCAGGAAGGTAACCCCACCCAACAGCCCTTCTGGAACCTTCCATCACTCAGCTCGAGAATCTAATGGCACTTAGGAATAGTATGGCACTTCACATAATCTAATGTTGTTTAGAACTATTCGTTGGTCCCCATATGGTGACTTGCCAGTGTTGTTGTTGTATCTCTTGCTTTATGTTCACAATCGTTGTGTTATGCATTTATAGTTCTTCCCTTGGCACGTATTGGTTCTCATGATGTATGATTCATGATCTAAAAAACCCACTGCGTTCGGGGTCTATCCCGTTGCTATGCTCAATGACTGATGCTCTTTGTAAAAGCTCTCTCTTGTAAGTCGCTTTGGATAAAAGCGTCTGCTAAATGAATGTAAATGTAAAATGTAAGCTCCTTTTATTGGCCCACTGGTGGGGGACTGTTTGTAGCAGAGCACAGATAAACAGTGACGGTTCACATCATTTAGCATCTGAGAGTTCTGTGTCCGTCCACAGGGGGGCAGTGTGACACTGAGGTGGGTAGGAGGTACCACAAGACACTGACCTCGACCCTCTCTGGTTCAACAGCTTAACCATGATACTAAACCAAACTGGGTTGACCTGTTGTTGCATTCGAGGCCCTGTGGGGAGAGCTGAATCTGTGTGTGGGTGTGTGTGTGTGTGTGTGTTTGTGCGTGTGCAGCAATTCCATGAGGAGTTGGCTCTACAAATGGTGGTCAGCACCGGTGTGTGTCGAGAAAACGCCTACAAGTACGCTTGGTTCTTCTTCGAGCTTCTGGTGAGTTCCGTGTTGTCAGGAGGTTTTGCGTTGCGTGTTTTTCTTCTTCTTCTTCTTCTTCTTTCAATGACGATAAAGTTTGAATGGAATGGGACCGTGCGTTCCAGGTGAAGAGCATGGCCCAGCATGCTTCCCAGCTGGAGAAGCAGGACGTGCCGCGGCGAAGCCGCTTCTCCGACCGCTTCAAGGACGACATCACCACCATCGTGTCTGTGGTGACAGCCGAGATCTGCACCATCCTGATCAAGCAGCAGAAGGTAGCTGCCGTACGCTCATCCCCCTGCTCTCATCCCCCTGCTCTCATCCTCCCCCCTGCTCTCATCCCCCTGCTCTCATCCTCCCCCCTGCTCTCATCCCCCTGCTCTCATCCCCCTGCTCTCATCCCCCTGCTCTCATCCCCCTGCTCTCATCCTCCCCCCTGCTCTCATCCCCCTGCTCTCATCCTCCCCCCTGCTCTCATCCTCCTGCTCTCATCCCCCTGCTCTCATCCCTCTGCTCTCATCCTCCCCCCTGCTCTCATCCCCCTGCTCTCATCCCCCTGCTCTCATCCTCCCCCCTGCTCTCATCCCCCTGCTCTCATCCTCCCCCCTGCTCTCATCCCCCTGCTCTCATCCCTCTGCTCTCATCCTCCCCCCTGCTCTCATCCCCCTGCTCTCATCCCCCTGCTCTCATCCTCCCCCCTGCTCTCATCCCCCTGCTCTCATCCTCCCCCCTGCTCTCATCCCCCTGCTCTCATCCTCCCCCCTGCTCTCATCCCCCTGCTCTCATCCTCCCCCCTGCTCTCATCCCCCTGCTCTCATCCTCCCCCCTGCTCTCATCCCCCTGCTCTCATCCTCCCCCCTGCTCTCATCCCCCTGCTCTCATCCTCCCCCCTGCTCTCGGTGAGGTTGAAGGTGTTGATGTTGCTGATGTTGCAGGAGCTGGAACAGGCAGAGAAGGTGAACGTCAGCCTGGCCTTCTTCCTGTACGACCTGCTGTCTCTCATGGATCGAGGCTTCGTGTTCCAGCTGGTCAGGAACTACTGTAACCAGGTACTGAAGCCTCTGCTGAGGCCAGACACTATGGCCAGGCGGGGCTATCCCAGAATCCCCACGTGACTGACCTCCATTGACCCCTAACCTCCGATTACCCTTTTTTTGCGTGGGGGGGCGGTATGCCATCCAGATGTCGGCCAAGAGCGTTTCCATGCCGACGCTGATCAGCATGCGGTTGGAGTTTTTGCGTATCCTGTGCAGCCACGAGCACTACCTCAGCCTCAACCTGTTCTTCAGTAGCCCCGCCTCCGCGCCCGCCTCCCCCTGTCCATCCATCTCCTCACAGGTCAGCTGCTCCGACATCCCTCTGCCCATTGGTCCACTCCCCCTCTCGACTGTGCATGTCCAGTTAGCATTGCAGGAAATTACAACACTGTCTCTGTCTCTGTGTGTCTCTGTCTCGCTCTCTCTCTTTCCCTCTCTCTTTATGTCTCTCCCTACCCCTCTCCCTCTCTTTTTCCCTCTCTCTTTATGTCTCTCTCTGTGTCTCTCTCCCTCCCTCCCTCCCTCTCTCTCCCTTTATGTCTCTCTCTGTTTCTGTCTCTTTCTTTCTCTCCCCCTTTCTCCTTCTCTTTCCCTCTCTCTTTCTCTCCCTCTCTCTCCCTCTCCCTCTCTCTCTCTCTCTCTCTCTCTCCCTCTCCCTCTCTCCCTCTCTCTCTATCTCTCTCTCTCTCTCTCTCTCTCAGACCTCCAGTTCATGCAGCTTCCAGGAGCAGAGGATTCTGGGAATGTTTGAGCTGTCTCAGGACTTTAAGCAGCAGCATTACCTGACTGGTCTGCTGCTGACTGAGCTGAGTGCTGCCCTGGACCTGGAGTCAGAGGGGTGAGCACACACACACACACTAACACACACACACACTAACACACACACACACTAACACACACACACACACACACTCACACTAACACACACACACACACACACACACACACTAACACACACTAATACACACACTAACACACACTCACACACTAACACACACACACACACACACTAACACACTAATACACACACACACTAACACACACACACTAACACACACACACTAACACACACACACACACACACACTAACACACACATAGACACTAACACACACATACACAGTAACGCACTAAAACACACACACACACTAACACACACATAGAGACTAACACATACACAGACATACACACACGTGCATGTTGTCGTGGTAACCGTGCGGTGTGTTGCACAGGGGCAAGGTTCAGAAGAAGGCCATCAATGCCACGTGTAGCCTGCTGTGTGCCCACGACCTGGACCCTCGCTGTGCCCTCCCAGAGGTCAAGGCCAAAGTGGCTGCTCTCTACCTCCCCCTGGTGGGCATCATCATCGAGTCCATCAACTACCTGGACTTCACCGGTACGCCCCTGCAGAGCCACGCCCCCGCAGAGCCACGCCCCCGCTGAGCCACGCCCCCGCAGAGCCGCATCCAGCCTAGTGTTGACCCCACGTGACCTCCACAGCCTAGTGTTGACCCCATGTGACCTCCACAGCCTAGTGTTGACCCCCTGTGACCTCCACAGCCTAGTGTTGACCCCATGTGACCTCCACAGCCTAGTGTTGACCCCATGTGACCTCCACAGCCTAGTGTTGACCCCATGTGACCTCCACAGCCTAGTGTTGACCCCATGTGACCTCCACAGCCTAGTGTTGACCCCCTGTGACCTCCACAGCCTAGTGTTGACCCCATGTGACCTCCACAGCCTAGTGTTGACCCCATGTGACCTCCACAGCCTAGTGTTGACCCCATGTGACCTCCACAGCCTAGTGTTGACCCCCTGTGACCTCCACAGCCTAGTGTTGACCCCATGTGACCTCCACAGCCTAGTGTTGACCCCCTGTGACCTCCACAGTGTCCGATTCACGCGGGGGCAAGAGCAAGACGGACGACGACCTGGAAAACGTCACGCCCATCAATCAGTCCATTGCCATGGCGATCGCCGGGAACCCCTTCAACACCCTAGCGAGGAACGTTCTTGTTTCCATGGCGTCGGTGGTGAGAGAATCGGGAGTTGGGGGTCATCAAGCATAACTGCAGCAAACTGTCTCTCTCTCTGTCTGTCTCTCTCTCTGTCTCTGTCTCTGTCTCTCTCTCTCTCTCTCTCTCTCTCTCTCTCTCTCTCTCTCTCTCTCTCTCTCTCTCTCTCTCTGTCTGTCTCTCTATCTCTGTCCTGAACATCTCTATATTCCAGGTAGTGTTGTAGTTGCAGCTGTGTTGCTTCTGTTAACGAAGGTGTTTGATACGTGTGTGTGCCTTCAGTATTAATCCTCCCCTCCCTCTCCTCCTCCCCTCTCCCCCTCCTCCTCCCCTCTCCTCTCCTCCCCCTCTCCCCCCCTCCCTCCCTCCTCTTTTCTCCTCTTCTCTCCTCCCCCTCCCCTCCCACTGCTAGTCTCATAAGTCTGCAGCCAGTCTGTCGGCCGACACGAGCAGGCACCTGCTGGTGTGCTTCCTGTGGGTGATGAAGAACGCAGACAGCCTGGTGGTGCAGCGCTGGGCCCTGGACATGCCCCCCTCCCAGCTCAACAGACTGCTGGAGCTGCTCATCATCTGCGTGTCCTGCTTCGAGTACAGAGTGAGGGAGGGAGGGAGGGAGGGAGGGGAGAGATGGGGGGGGAAAGAAGGGAAGAGGGAGGGAGAGAGACGGAGGGAGGGAGAGAGGAAAGGAGGGAGGGATAGAAGGACATGGGGAGGGGAGTGGGGGGGGATGGAGGGAAAGAGAGAAAGGAGAGAAAGGAGGGACGGAGGGATGGAAAGGAGAGAAGAACAGGGGGAGGGGAGTAGGGGGGAGGGAGGGACATGGGCAGGGGGGAGGGGAGGAAGAGGGACGAAGGGTATCTACATGCAATAACTAATCTATACTATCTCCCCAGCCAACGTATGTTCATGACTAAAAGTTTCTCTGCCGTAAAGCTAAGCTAAGCTGTGTGTCCGTGTGTGTGTCCGTGTGTGTGTGTTTCTGCGTGTGTGTGTGTTTCTGCGTGTGTGTGTCAGGGGAAGCAGAGCAGTGACAAGGTGAGCAGCCAGGCTCTGCAGAAGTCCCAGCAGGCCAAGCTGCAGCTGGAGAACCATCTGCTCAGGGGTATCGGAGCCAGGGGGGAGATGATGAGGAGGGTCGGAGGTCAGTACCCTCTCTCTCTCTCTCTCTCTCTCTCTCTCTCTCTCTGTTAGTTGAAGCTGCTATTCGATTGGATCAGAGCCTGATTGACCGTTTACCCCCCCCCCCCCCATACAGGAAGTGACAGGACGATGGGTCAGAGGGAGAACTTGCGCTGGAGGAAAGATCAGACCCAGTGGAGGCAGACCAACGACAAGCAAGACAAGTGAGACGCACACACACCCACACACCACACACACACACCACACACACACACCACACACACACACACACCACACACACACCCACACACCACACACACCACAAACACACACACATGTGCGCGCAATCAAACGTTGTAGGAAAGTCAGGATTGAAAACAGAGGATTCAACCTGAAATATCTCGTCCTCTAACTTCAAAGACACTCCTACAGAACCCATGAACTATTTATCTCTGGGTCACTTTGACAGACAGGAAGCCTGTCCAATCCTAGCATTCGGTCTGATTTACTGAAGTCCTGCAAAGCTTGGGTGTCACATTCACATTCATTTGATTAAGAATACGACCGTAACATAAGGACAAAGCTAATGTTCCCTGAACCTGTGTGGACAGGAGCAAGGCTGAGCTGGACCAGGAGGCTCTGATCAGTGGGAATCTGGCCACTGAGGCCAACCTCATCGTGCTGGACCTGCTGGAGACCATCATCCAGGTGTCTGTCTCTCTCTCTATCTCTCTCTGTCTCCCTCTCTCTCTCTCTCTCTCTCTCTCTCTCTCTCTCTCTCTCTCTCTCTCTCTCTGTCTCTGTCCTCTCTCTCTCTGTGTCTCTCTCTCTCTCTCTCTGTCTCTGTCCTCTCTCTCTCTGTGTCTCTCTCTCTCTCTGTCTCTGTCCTCTCTCTCTCTGTCTCTGTCCTCTCTCTCTCTGTCTCTGTCCTCTCTCTCTCTCTGTCTCCCTCTTTCTCCCCACACACATACTGGAACACTCTCTCTTCAAGTCGGTCACGTTCGCCGCTTCCTAATTGGCTGGGCTTGCCCCCTGACCCCCCATGGTGTGTGTGTGTTGTGTCCTCCAGGCCACCCCCTTGTCTGACTATAAGGACAGTGTGGTGGGCGGGGTGTTAAGAGTGCTGCTCCACTGTCTGTCCTGTAACCAGAGCACCACCTTCCTCTGTCACTGCTTCGGGACTCTGAGAGCTCTGGTGGTCAAGGTGAGCGTGTGTGTGTGTGTGTGTGTGTGTGTGTGTGTGTGTGTGTGTGTGTGTGAGAGAGAGTTCTGGGAATGTGTACACTCGCATTTCTGCTTGGTTTGCTGACAGATCTTTTGTGTGTGTCTGTGTTTGTGGATGTCTGTGTGTGTGGGTCTGTGTGTCTGTGTTTGTGTGTGTGTGTGTGTATGTGTGTCTGTGTCTGTGTGTGTGTGTGTCTGTATGTCTGTGTGTCTGTGTGTCTGTGTGTGTCTGTGTGTGTGTCTGTCTGTGTATCTCTGTGTGTGTCTGTCTATGTCAATGTCTCTGTGTGTGTCCGTCTGTGTCTGTGTGTGTGTGTGTGTCTGTGTGTGTGTGTGTCTGTGTGTGTGCGTGTGTGTGTGTCTGTGTCTCTGTGTGTGTGTGTCTGTCTGTGTGTGTGTCTGTGTCTCTGTGTGTGTGTCTCAGTTCGGAGAGCTGCTGTTTGAAGAGGAGGCTGAGCAGTGTGCAGACCTGTGTCAGAAGGTGCTGCAGTACTGCAGCAGTCCAGTAGATGGCAACAGAAGCCAGGCCTGCGCCACCCTTTACCTCATCATGAGATACAGCTACAGCTCCACCAGTGTAAGGACACACCGCTAACTAAACATGCTGGCACCTACTCTCTATGTTTCTCTGTGTATCTCTCTCTCTGTTTGTATCTCTCTGTCTGTATCTCTCTGTCTGTATCTCTCTGTCTGTATCTCCCTTGTTCTCTCTCTCTCTCTGTATCTCTCTCTGCTTCTCCCTCTCTCTTTCTTGTTCTATCTCTCTCTTGTCTCTCTCTCTCTTGTTCTGTCTCTCTTGTTCTCTCTCTCTTATGTTCTCTCTTTTTATCTTCCTCTCTCTCTCTCTATCTTGTCCTCTCTCTCTCTCTCTCTCTCTCTCTCTCTCTCTCTCTCTCTCTCTCGTTCTGTGTCTCCATCACTGTCCTCTCCTCTCTCTCAGTCCAGCAATAATGTCTTTTCCATGTCTGTTTGGTCCTGAGCGCTGGAGAAAGGCTTTCTGCTGAAGGAAGGGCTTCAGAGTGTCCAGGGAGATCGCCCCCCCCCCCCGCCCCCCCCCCCCCCCCCCCCGCCATCCCCTAACAACACAGCTGCGTGGGTGAGGAAGAGGGCGGGCAGTGGGTAGACAGAGGGGGGGGACAGGAAACTTCCCCTTTATAATTGGAGGGGGGGGGGGGGGGAGTGGAGGTGCGTTTTAATGATCTTTTGACTTTGATATTAATGTCCCACCCATTAACCTATGCTTACGCACGCAAAACATGGAGACACCTGGTGGGAAGCGCTTTGTTTTTCCATGTTGAGCGCCTCTCGTTGTTTTTACGCGTAAGGACCTCCCCCTGTAGCGCTGAGGCTCGTTAGCATGGCCGCCTTCTGTGACGCGCTCATCCCTCCAGAACCGCCACGATCGCCCCTCCTGCCGCCCAGCGAGAATGAGGCGAGGTTCAGGACGAGGCGGGAAGCGACGTCTCCTCCCCGCCGTCATGTCCGACGAACGTGGCGCGTTTGATTTGTGTTTTTCGGTGGAGTTAGGGGAGGGCCGGCTGGAGGAGAGGGAGTCGACATGTGACTCACACACACACACCCACACACACACACACACACCCTGGACAGTGATAGGGGCCTGGCTCTACACTCAGTGGAGCAGAATGAGGTTATGTGAATGATCCATGGGCGATTATGTCGGCGCTAATGGAGAAGCATTTCCTGCTGATCTGAGGATTGTGGGGACGGATGGAGTCGCACACACACACACACACACACGCATGTTCAGGTTAGGTAAGGTCAGAGGAGATGGATGAGGCAGGGAGGATGTTTCTCCAGGCCGGGAGGGAGGGAGGGAGGGAGGGAGGGACTCACACTTATTTTTTTTTTTACACCAATGAGTATTATAGTTCCAGGGGATCCAGGTTGTCTTATCCTATTGAATCTCAGTCCTCGCTGACTACAGAGAAACATTACTGTGTCCTCCTTCGGTTAGCCTGGTTATTCAAACGTGTCCATGTCCCCCCCCTCCCTCCCTCCCTCCCTCCCTCCCTCCCTCCCTCCCTCCCTCCCTCCCTCCCTCCCTCCCTCCCTCCCTCCCTCCCTCCCTCCCTCCCTCCCTCCCTCCCTCCCTCCCTCCCTCCCTCCCTCCCTCCCTCCCTCCCTCCCTCCCTCCCTCAGAACTTCTCCAGGGTCAAGATGCAGGTGACCATGTCTCTGGCCTCGCTGGTGGGGAAGTCGTCTGACTTCCACGAGGAGCACCTGCGCCGCTCGCTCCGCACCATCCTGGCGTACGCAGAGGAAGACCTGGAGATGCAGAACACACAGCTGCCTCCGCAGGTACACACACACACACACACAGCTGCCTCAGCAGGTACACACACACACACACAGCTGCCTCCGCAGGTACACACACACACACACACACACACACAGCTGCCTCCGCAGGTACATACACACACACACACAGCTGCCTCCGTAGGTACATACACACACACACACACACACATACAGCTACTTCCGCAGGTACACACACACCCACAGCTGCCTCCGCAGGTACACACACACAGCTACTTCCGCAGGTACATACACACACACACACACACACACACAGCTGCCTCCGCAGGTACACACACACACACAGCTACTTCCACAGGTACACACACACACACACAGCTGCCTCCGCAGGTACGACCCGAACACGCACACACACGCACACACACACACACAAACACACAGTGTGTAACTGGAGGTGTGTGCTTTCAGGTGGAGGAGCTACTCAGGAACTTAAACAGCATCCTGTCAGACACTGTGAAGATGAGGGAGTTCCAGGAAGACCCTGAGATGCTGATGGATCTCATGTACAGGTATCACACGCACACACACACACACACACACCCAGATAGAAGCACCCCCCGCCCCCCCACCGCTGGTTTCCATTTGTTTGCGGTTTGGGGTTCAAATGTTTTCTCCTGTTTGCTGTGTTTTCTATGGCAACCATGTGGTTCCAGTTTACCGTTTTCTCCTGTTTGCTGTGTTTTCTATGGCAACCATGTGGTTCCAGTTTACCCCTGTGATCTAGGCTCAGGATGTAGATACAGACACTGTAGAGAGACAGAGAGAGACAGAGGGAGAGAGAGAGAGACAGAGAGAGACAGAGGGAGAGAGACAGAGGGAGAGACAGAGGGAGACAGAGGGAGACAGAGAGACGGAGAGAGAGAGACAGAGAGAGAGAGACAGAGGGAGAGAGAGAGACATAGAGAGACAGATGGGGAGAGAGAGAGAGAGAGAGAGAGAGAGAGAGAGAGAGACACAGTGATGGACAGAGTACATGGACAGATTGAGTGCCTCTCAATAGCGTGCCATTCACCTTCAGGGCGGCCATGTTGTTTTCCCAGTCACACCTGTAACCTGCTGTTACCACGGTTACAGCCGTGTGCAAATGTAGTCGCTCGAACCAGCTGCACCCAAAGTGCGCTCCTCGAGGATGCTCGTCAAATGCCCTCCCCCCCCTCCACTCCCCCAGGATAGCCAAGGGTTACCAGACCTCCCCCGACCTGCGCCTGACCTGGCTACAGAACATGGCGGAGAAACACAACAACAGGAAGTGCTTCACGGAGTCGGCCATGTGCCTGGTGCACGCTGCTGCCCTGGTGGCCGAGTACCTCAGCATGCTGGAGGACCACAAGTACCTGCCTGTGGGGAGTGTGACCTTCCAGGTGGGCAGAACACACACGCTCACACACGCTCACACACGCTCACACACGCTCACACACGCTCACACTGACACTCACCAACTCACACACGCACTCACACACACACACACACACAAACTCACACACGCACACACATTCACACTCACTCTTACACACATACGGTGTGAGTTTCTGACATGTGGCCAGTAGGGGGAGCTGTTACGCAACATCTATTTAGTGTTTTCAATCACACTGTTTCACTGCTAAGTTTGAATAAATATCATGTTGGAAATGGGGACTGACTGTTCGTCTGACTGACTGTCCGTCTGACTGACTGTCCGTCTGACTGACTGTTCGTCTGACTGGCTGTCCGTCTGACTGACTGTCCGTCTGACTGACTGTCCGTCTGACTGGCTGTCCGTCTGACTGGCTGTCCGTCTGACGGACTGTCCGTCTGACTGACTGTCCGTCTGACTGACTGTCCGTCTGACTGGCTGTTCGTCTGACTGTCTGTCTGTCTGCCTGTCTGTCTGTCTGACTCGCTGTCTGACTGCTTGTCTGTCTGTCTGTCTGTCTGTCTGATTGACCTGTTGCCTGGTTTACCGGAGGGCCTTGCTGGCCAGCTGGTTTACTGGTCTGCCTGTCCCCCCTCTGCAGAACATCTCCCCCAACGTGCTGGAGGAGTCTGCTGTGTCGGATGATGTGCTGTCCCCTGATGAGGACGGCGTGTGTTCGGGACGCTACTTCACCGAGAGCGGCCTGGTGGGGCTGCTGGAGCAGGCTGCCGAGCTGTTCAGCAACGTGAGGGGGAGGGGGGCTGGGGGAGGGGGGCCGGGGGAGGGGGGGGGGGAACGTCAATCGTTTACAAATGACCCTGTAACTGTAAACTTAAGAGTTGTTCAGCTTTGAGTTCCTCCATCTTAGGATACATCTCTTTTATACTGAAACTTTATTTAGATTGTCATTTTTTTAAGCACTAACAGTGCCAGTGTACCAACCCTGTTCCTCTCCGATTGGTGGATAAGCTGTGTCTGTGTGTGGCCTGGTCTGCTGTTTAGGGTGGTCTGTACGAGGCTCTGAACGAGGTGTATAAGATCATCATCCCCATTCTGGAAGCAGACAGAAACTTCCGGAAACTCTCCTCCACCCACGACAAGCTGCAGCGGGCCTTTGACAACATCATCCAGAAGGTACCGGAACACTTCATGCTCACCTACGGAATTCAACACAATTTCAGTTCCGTTTACGTTTGGTGGAGTAGAACTTGTTGAAGTAGTTTTTTTGTTGCGCCGGTAAACTACTCAAACGGGACCCTCTCTCCTCACCCACTTCCTGTTTTGTTGTTCTCTGCTCTTCTTCTTTGTACTCCGCACTCGTTCCCTCCCCTTCTCTTTCTCCTCCTCTTCTTCTTCTTGGTCTCCTTCATCCTTCTCAGGGTCATAAGAGGATGTTCGGGACCTACTTCCGCGTGGGATTCTACGGGTCAAAGTTCGGTGACTTGGATGAGAGAGAGTTTGTTTACAAGGAGCCTGGGATCACCCATCTGCCTGAGATATCCCATAGACTGGAGGTATGTGTGTGTGTGTGTGAGTCTTGTTTAACCATCCTTGTAGGGACCAAACATCCTCAAGTGTTGAGGAACTGTGCTGGGTGTTTGGTCGAAGTAAAGCGGTCAAACTTGGAGAATACAAAGTGAAGTGAAAGATCAGAACGTCTCTCCAGAGACTAAAACATGCCAGCCGCTCTCTGTGTTTCCACACAACCAGAATTTCTACAGCCAGTGCTTCGGGGATTCTCTGGAGATGATTAAAGACTCGACACCAGTGGACAAGAACAAGCTCAACTCCAACAAGGTATGGAACACACACACACAGTCGTATACACTTTGTACATAACGCCCGAACAGTGCCCTTCGATAGGAATTGCGCATTTCAGAATGTCGACCGTAAAATATCCTCAGATTTATAATAATAATAATACCTCATTTATCAGACACTTTTATCTAAAGTGACTTATATTAAGTACAGGGACCTGAGGCAAGTAGGGTGAAATGCCTTGCCCAAGAACACAACATCACATAGCCACAGTCGGGATTCAAACTCACAACCTTCCGCCTTTAACCCGCTGAGCCACCTGACTCCCTGATTCCAATCCGTGTTGAGTCATATTGAGTCATCTTCCTCCGTTCCTCTTCTTCGTTGGCCATCGATCCTCGCAGGCCTACATCCAGATCACCTACGTGGAGCCCTACTTCGACGACTACGAGATGAAGGACCGGCTGACCCACTTCGAGAAGAACTTCAACCTGCGGCGCTTCATGTACACCACGCCCTTCACCAAGAGCGGGCGTCCACGGGGCGAGTTAAGCGAGCAGTACAAGAGGAAGACCATCCTGACCACCATGCACGCCTTCCCCTACGTCAAGACCCGGATCAACGTCATCCAGAAGGAAGAGGTACCGGTCCGATCCGGCTCAGATCTCTTAATCCACTCTGTCCTTTTCCTCTTCCGTTGAGTTATTTTTCTCCTTTTCAGTCATCTTCTCTCTTTTCCTTTGACCAGGAAAGTCTCTTGGGATTACAAATATATTTGAAAATTTGTTTTAAGATGGCTAAGATAGGCGGCAGGTATTTTGTAGTTACAAACAGACAACGTCAACCAATAAAAAAAGTTATGAGCGAAAAAATCCCAAATTAACAAAAATTGCTACGAAATATTTAGAGGATAAGGAATTTTTCTCAAAAGCTTTCATCAAGGTCTGACTGGGACATGATGTTTGCCAATGGCCCAGAGTGGCACCTCCATAAAAACATATTTTGTCAAGTAAGCATCAGGGACGATTGGTAGAATAAGGTCCTGTGACCAAAGAACCAAACATCACAAGAAAAACATTTTGTCTCCCTCAGTTCGACTTGACGCCCATCGAGGTCGCCATCGAGGACATGCAGAAGAAGACCAGAGAGCTGGCTGTGGCTACACACCGGGAGCAGCCCGACGCTAAGATGCTACAGATGCTGCTGCAGGGCGCTGTGGGCGCCACGGTCAACCAGGTACGACAACGTCTCTCCAGCAAGAGTCCAGACCTTGCAGCGCCGCTTTGAGAAGAACGAGCCGTGGTGGCCAAGATGGCCGACATCCCCTTCCGTGGTTTGAGTGCAGCACTGGTTATCTTCTTGTGTCAATGTCCAAAAGGACAGATAACAACAGCTTCTATTAGATTTATTTGCACCCCCGCATCTCCTGTTTGCCCTAGTTATCTCGGCACGCAGGTGGGGAGTGGAGGGGGTCACATCAAAGCGTTCATTTCACCCTATAGCTTCCTCTCCGTCGCTCACGCGTTCCCCCGGCGCCGTTTTAAAGTCTTTAAAGTCTCTGCATGGGGTTGGGCTTCCCTTCCTTTTGATGTGGCGCCATTCAGCTCCCAGCAGCAGGAGCGAGGCTGAATGCTGAAGTAACGAGGAGTAACGAGGCCTTTCCTTCCTCCAGCCTTCCTATCCCCCCCCCCCTCTCCCGGTCTCGTTTAACAGCCGTCGCCTTCGCTCTAACCTGACGGCTGTTTACGCGACCTCGAGGTTCGCTATCCAGAGTTCCCGTAAACAGATATTCCGGGAGGCTCTAATCAGGAGTTGGTTTGGTTCCTGGTCCGTCTGTTTGGTTCCTGGTCCGTCTGTTTGGTTCCTGGTCCGTCTGTTTGGTTCCTGGTCCGTCTGTTTGGTTCCTGGTCCGTCTGTTTGGTTCCTGGTCCGTCTGTTTGGTTCCTGGTCCGTCTGTTTGGTTCCTGGTCCGTCTGTTTGGTTCCTGGTCTGTCTGTTTGCTGGTCCAGAGCGTCAGACGGAACCGTACGCTGTAGTAAAGCTAATCAGTACTGGTTTACCAAGGGCTGTCAGAGCTGTGAAGCAGCGAGCGAGTTGCGGTTTGATTGCGAATGGAAGTTAGGATAACAAGATCTCTCAGGGGGCTAACGGGGGGGGGGGGGGGGGGGGAGGGAGGGCAGATGGCGGGCGGCGCTCAGGGTTAGCAGGGACATTAGTGGAGCGGCGGGATAATGGTGGCCACTTGGAGCTGATCGCTTCCTCATGTTCTGGCTCTTCATCCTGCCGTTCAGATGCATTAGGCCGTTCCCCCCCCCCCCCCTAAGTAAGAGTGATTCTTCACCTCCCCCCTCCCTGACCTTCAACTTTTCTCTCTCCCCCCTCCCTACCATCCCCATCTCTCTCTCTCTCCCTCCCCTCTCCTGACCCTCCCCATCTCTCTCTCTCTCTCTCCCCCGACCCTCCCCATCTCTCTCTCTCTCTCTCTCCCTCCCCTCTCCTGACCCTCCCCATCTCTCTTTCCCTCCCCCCTCCCGACCCTCCCCATCTCTTTCTCTCTCACTCACCCTTCCCTTTTTCACATGATCCTCTGCTTTCTTGTCCCTCCCTCTCGTCTCCCTCCCTCCCTCTCCTCGTCCCTGCCGGTCCCTAGGGTCCCTTGGAGGTGGCCCAGGTCTTTCTGAATGAAATCCCAGCAGACCCCAAGCTGTTTCGTCACCACAACAAGCTACGCCTGTGCTTCAAAGAGTTCATCATGAGGTGAGGACACTGCCGAACCCGGACCTACACACACACAGGAACCACACACGCACGCACATTAGGGCTCTTCTGTCTTCCGATGACAGTTTACTGTCAACTCCATCTGAACCCTTCAGTGCTGTATTGTTTTCATTTCCAGGGCTGCTGGTCACTCAGTAGGCAAGGTGATGGATCGATTCATTAAAAACAATGTTTCCTTTTTGAAACATCAAGTTTGTTTTTGTGGCTCGATATAAATTAGCTACCATTTGTTCTCCCATGTGTGGATACTAATGCCATTTCCATATATTTTGAGTGTTCGTAAACAACTTCAAATGTCCTCGTCATCGTGATGAGAAAGACCCACAAGGAGATGGTAAAATACTGACAGACAGATGGACAAGAAGGCAGACAGACAAGCAGGTAGATAGATATACAGACAGAAACAGACAGACAGACAGACAGACAGACAGGGGCAAAGCGTCAGTAAGGGAATGATGGAAAGAGAGACAGGGAAATGATGAAATGAGAGTTAGAAAGGTGCCGATTGTTCATAGAACCACAAACCGTTCCTAGATGAACCAGCAGGACGCAACAGTAGCTAATGTTAGCGGCGTGATGAAAGCTCCCAAGCCCAACCTGGCTACTCATCTCCCCCTCGGAGCTACCAGGCTGTTTCCACCTTCAACATCCCTCAGATGTTTCTCGTTTCCACGCCAAGCGCAAGTTTGGGTGGGGAGGGGGGGGACTTTCATTACACTTTGAATATTCAAAACATAACCTAAACCAAGTGTCAGGGCCCATGAAGCCAAGGATAAGAAGACACAAAACTGGACTTGACAGTCTCGCGTGGGAGTCTGTCCCGGGAGGGGAGGAAAAAAAAAAGGTGGCTTTCATTTTGGAAACCTCACGTCGAATTTCCCAGCAGTCTGTTGGCCGGCAAATATTTACAGTAATTTCCCCAAATGTTTATTTTCTTTCCATAATCCGAGGCCAGCTGACACAAGGGCCCTCGTTTGCAGAGTAGGAGGACCTCGCTCGCTGCCTTTGGCCTTGACGCCAGACGGTTTATGCTTCTTTAATATGCGCAGATCTTAATTTGAGATCTTTAGACGTAGAAGAAAATTGAGGTCTCGTTTTCTCCCCCCTCTCCGGGCAGAACTCCCCGTTTGAAGATTAAAGCGCATACGGTTACATGACATTACAGTTTCCACATTAGCTTCATTTAGAGCAAGGGAGATGAACAGAACCATGTGTTTCCACATCTCTCCATATCCAACGTCTAAGTGTGTGCGTGTGTGTGTGTGTGTGTGTCAGGCCACGGTGCCTGTTGGGATAGGTCAGGGTTTCACCCCAAACCTGCCCTTCACGTCTGGCTCTCTGGAGCTGGCAGCCAATCACCAGTTATCAAGTCATTTTGATCTTCCTCTTGAAACCACGCAACATTCGATGGGCTTTCGAGTCCCGTTTTGGATTACGGTAACTTATTCAGTTAAAACACGAGCGAACGGCCTTGATACCAAACACTTGCACGCTGAGGCAACTGACACACACACACACACACATGCAGCCAGTGATCAGGGGCTCGACCCATCTCCCTCTTCCCATGATTCCCTGCAGGTGCGGCGAGGCGGTGGAGAAGAACAAACACCTGATCACCCCTGACCAGAAAGAATATCAGCAGGAACTGAAGAAGAACTACCACCGTCTGCGGGAGAACCTGCGGCCCATGCTGGAGAGGAAGATTCCGGAACTGTACAAGCCCATCATCAAGCCACGGCTGGAGAACAGGTGTGAGAACGAACACAGAGCCCAGGAAGTCTAGCAGGGAGAGGACGCTTGTCCTGTTCTGTCATATTCCTCCCGGTGTTATCGGTTGTTTTTATTTTATTTTATTGTGTTTTGTTTATCGATGTGGTCGTGACAGTCATGTTAGAACCATGCCTGTGCGTCTGTGTTTGAATGTTTTGCCATGTAGAGCAACAGATGTATGTGACATTATGGTTTCATGTTGTTTGATTGAACACTTTCGACAAAATGTTATTGGCTTGTCTGAAACAAAGCTGACAGCTACGCTGGGTCTGATTGGCCGGTCGGTCCGTCTGTAAACAGGCAAACGGTTTGAATTCACGTTGTTTTCCCGCTCCGCTTCAGGCGCTACTGACGTGTTCCTGTCATCCGCCCCAGACCGGCCTTTCCCATACAAAGTCTATAGCACAGGTGTCAAACTCCAATCCTCGAGGGGGCCGATCTCCTGAAGGTTCTAGATGTTTCCATGCTCCAGCACACCTCTTCAGAGCTCGATAACGACCCTTCATTAGAATCAGGTGTGCTGGAGCAGAGAAACATCTGGAACTTTCAGGAACAGCTGCCCTCGAGGACTGGAGTCTGACACCCCCCTGGTCTAAAGCCTCGATGTTCGTTTACCTCTGGTTCCTTCTCTCGGTCACTCTCTTCCTCCCTTCCTGTCTTCTCCAAAGGGACTCCATCAAACGGTTGAGTTTCCGTAGAAACCAAGAAGAGAACGCCTGAGGTACGATCCCACCAGTGACAGACGGAGAGAAGCAGGAGAGATGAACGAGGGATGAAAGAGAGGAGGAGGCTTAAGAAGACTGCTGCTCTGCAGACCACACAACAGACACACAACAGTCAACAGACACACAACAGCCTGTTCACTGGCCCGCTGAAGCCAACAGTCCAATCGGATGATGTTTATTTGTTGTTGTTTATATTGTGGGTCCTCATAACCACAGCAAAGGGTGCTGATTCACCTTCCTTCCTGTGTTCTCCTTCCTGTTGACCAGATGTAAGGTCACTGCTGTGGACTTGTGGTCCAGACACAGGGACTATATCATGTGCCAGTATTGTGTAGGGATCTCTCTCTTTCTCTCTCTGTCTCTGTTTCTCTGTCTTTCTGTCTCTCTCTCTCTCTGTCTCTGTCTCTGTCTCTGTTTCTCTGTCTTTCTGTCTCTCTCTGTCTCAACGGTGTGCGTCAGAGTCGCTCAGCAACGACTATTAAAAAGCAGGCTTGTTGGATGGTTGAATGTTTGCATGGTTGGATGGTCGGATGGTCATGTTCTGTGCTATGGTCTCCTGAGTATTTGCGTCCGCCTGTCAGAGCAGCAGGTTCACAGTGATCTACAGTCAAACACCTTCAGGACACCATGTCATGATGTCCTGCTAACTTGAGGCTAACTTGAGGCTAGCTTGAGACTAACTTGAGGCTAACTTGAGACTAGCTTGAGGCTAGCTTGAGGCTAACTTGAGGCTAGCTTGAGGCTAGCTTGAGGCTAGCTTGAGGCTAGCTTGAGGCTAACTTAAGGCTAACTTCCTGTCTATCTGGCAGCCTTGGCTGTGTAGATGCTAATATAGGTTAATTTATTATGAGTTTCTTTTCTTTTTCTTTTTCATGAGCTGGAATATAAAGAGTCATGGTACATAACTAAGTTGAGAAATGTGGCGTGTGTAAATTTACATCCGTGTAGTAGACAGTCGATACTAAATTAAAAGAGAATGTTTACGAAGTCAACAGACGTTATTTTGTAATTTTTTTAAATAGAATATATTTTAAATAATACATCAAGCTGGCAATAAACACAATGTTTCAATTTAGGTGTTTTAGAGACATTGTCATCAATTTATGACAAAGACAGTAAAATGCGTGTGCAGTGCCAAACTTAAACTATGTTAGTATTACGTTTACTTTCATTTCACACATCAGTAACTCTTCTGTTTTGTTAAATCAGTGTGTAGACATCACATCCCTTGTGAGTCTAACAGAAAACATCATTGTGTAGTCAACCTCAGTCACATTTGATCCTCTTGATGTTCTGTTACAAAGCATTGGTGATCATCTCTATTAAGAACCTGTAGTTTTATATTGCTGACAGTGTACAGTGAGCTCAGGTAACTCAACTCCACTTAATTTTTGTTCTAAGAGCCATAATTGTATAAAATCTAGACCCATGCCATTCTCAATGTAGACTTTGCCATTCTCCAAATGTTTTGTTTTGAAATAAATTAAACTTATGTGTACTTGTTATGGTGGTTGTGTTTGCTGCTCGGCTTGCCAGATTGTATTGATAATATCTGTTACGTCTAAAAAAAATCAAATTGTCTCAATAAAACTTAAATTGGAACTGATTTTGCCTGGTGCTTTTTCTGTCTAAACTACAACTGTAAAGAAAAGAACTACATTGCCACATCTCGTCGCTTTAGTATGACGTCAGAAGCGCGCGTCCTACACACTGGAGTCAGGTTAGTCAACAGAAACTGAAACGTGTTTAATGTGCAACACAGTTTACCCGATCAAGTTTTAGCTTTTGTGCGTGATAGGCACTGCGCATTTTATATAACTATAATTTAAGACATATATGCATGCTTATATACGTGTTTAAAACGCGTATATTTTCGTTTATACGTTCAAATGTGTCCCATGTATTCTAAAAATCCTGCAGGAACCATGTCAGAGATGTGAAATTATGTGATCAGATTGATCTCCCCTCTATTTAAAGTCAAATTGGGTGAGGGTTTTCCTGTTTGAAGTCTTGAAAGCAGAATCTTTGCACTGGAAAATTAAAGATTTAAACTTCAGTTGGTACATTTATTCATTTAGCAGATGCTTTTATCCAAAGTGACTTACATTAAGTACAGGGACATTCTCCTTGAGGCAAGTAGGGTGAAGTGCCTTGCCCAAGGACACAACGTCATATAGCCACAGCCGGGGCTCGATCTCACAACCTTCCGATTATGAGGCCAACGCCTTAACCTGCTGAGCCATCTGACGTGTTTTAAAGTTGGTACTGACAGTAAATCCCCTCCAGAAGGATCATCTGGGTCTGCTGGGTCCAGTCAGGACACGACCAGCTTTAATATCTGGAGGAGGATCATCTGGGTCTGCTGGGTCCAGTCAGGACACGACCAGCTTCAATATCTGGAGGAGGATCATCTGGGTCTGCTGGGTATAGTCAGGACACGACCAGCTCTAATATCTCCACAGCTCTTCAGCATAGTTCACTGATGCCAGTGTCTGTCTAGACACGCTTTAAAGAGACTTTTTGCCACTTTAACATAATTCAGAAGCTTAATGTGTTCCCTACCCCTAAAGCTTTAGGCTTTTAACACCAACAACTGTTCTGCACATCTTCAACACATTTAAACCATATTCCAATATAACTCCACGGTTGGCAGTTGTGAATTGTGAACTAAAGGGAAAAAATGGTCGTAAAATAATTTCAAATGATACACCATGTGTAAGAAGCAAATCAAGCCATGCCTATATTATCATGGGCCGCTGTGTTCCAACATCTTTGGAGCAGCAAATATAATATGGTGGGTTTTCTGTCCGTAAAAGGAAGATGTGACCTTAACAAGCAGGCACGCTCTCTTTTTAAAGACCTGGTGAGGAATTCTGCCTTTTAACGGTGATTCTAGTCTCGTCATGCTAAGACTCTCTCTCTGCCCTCAAGCATGCTAAATCACGGCATTGCAAAAAGCCTCTGTTTTATAGTAAGTGTCTTATCTCAAGTTATTTCTGGGATACTAGGCTTGGTAGAGCCTTTGTTAAGGTGCCAGGTCATAAACGCTTGAGAAAATACGACTTTAAAACCCTTTTTTTCCCTCCTGTTTTTGAAGGTGGACTGGAATGTGACAACAATCGTAAGTCAGACACTCATACTGAAGAGGGAAGTCTCAGTGTTTTCATACCTGAATGGCACAATCACACAATCATGTGGGGGGGTCCCTGGTTCGAACCCTGGCTGTGTCAACATGACGTGTCCTTGGGCAAGGCACTTCACCCTACTTCCCTCAGGGGGGGGAATGTCCCTGTACTTGCTGTAAGTCGCTCTGGATAAGAGCGTCTGCTGAATGACTCCATGTAAATGGAACTATCTCCAATCCCGTTTTCATCTCTTTCTGTATCAGTTAGACTTGCCTCCTCTCCGATCACCTTTGACCCCCTGCCAAAGCCATGGATCCTGAGGACTTGGACCCCAGCAAAGACGACCTTCCTCTCAGAGCCAACACCAGCCACATCCTGGTGAAGCACTACGCTCTGGACCTCACGGTTCACCTGCAGGAGCGGCTCATCCGAGGCAGCGTGGTGTTGTTTCTGGAACCTTCCGCAGGGGCCGAGGCTGGGGCCGAGGCTGGGGCCGAGGCTGGGGACCGGACCCTGCCGGCTGGCCCCTCGCAGACTACCCCCTGCTGGGAGGACACGAGCCTGGGTGAGTTCACCTTGGTGCTGGACTGCTGCGACCTGCTGGTGTCCAGCGTGGAGGAGGTGGACGTGTCCTCCGTGCTGGACGTGTCCAGCCTGGAGACAGCTGACCCAGAGGGGATGGAAGCCAGGCCAGGCAGCCAATCTCTGGTTCAGAGACTCATCGCCCTCCCCTCTCATCAGTGGAGACACCAGCTGAACCTGTACTCCCAGTGCAGTCAGGCCCCTGCGGCCCGGGGTCGGGGACCCCTGCGGTTCCATACAGATCGTTGGAGTCTGCAGGTGAGTAAGAGTGAGGCCGGGAGCCCAAAGGAGTTCCCCAGGGTCCTGAGGGTCAGCTACGAGACCAAACCAGAGGGAGGGTCTGTCCGGTGGACCACAGACCAGGATGGAAGGTGGGTCAAAGTCATATTAGGATGTGGTTGGAGACCCTCATTCATCCAGGAGTGTCCCATGGCAGAAAAGGTTTCAGAGGTGTCACATCTGATTCAGAATACTTTATAAATGCCTGAGGGGAAACTCTTGAGCAGCAACGGCACACAGTCTCGTCAAAGCACACAGGGGTAAGAGTGTGCAGGTAAAAGAGTAGAAGAGTGCACGCATGGATAAAGGGGTGGGGGCGAAATAGGTAAGTGAATCCACACAAGGGGTAAAGGCTGGGATCAAAATAGAGTCCCTCTACTGGACCTTAATCCTGACTTTTCGATGCCCTAACAACTCAAGATATTACATCTGTGGTTCATTTCAGTTTATTTCATTTTCTTGATCTCAACAGATCTCCATAGACAGCAACTGCTAAGCTAAGCTAATTAGCCCGTCTCATTTGCCTGTGTTCTGCCATCTGTAGCTAAGGTAGCACGACCCGCTAGCAGCAGTGTTGCTGAGGGTTTTGTTGTCTCCTTCCAGACCGTGTGTTTACACCGCCGGCTCCCCCATCAACAACCGAGCCCTGTTCCCCTGTCAGGAGCCGCCTGTCGCCATGTCAACCTGGCAGGCCCGGGTTCGAGCAGCGCAGGATTGCGTGGTTCTGCTGAGTGGAGAGAAAGAGGCCACGCCCACTCACAGCCAGGAGACAGGTGGGCGGTTCAGGGAGGTTCTGGGCAGGTCCTGGTGCGTTTATGGGCGGTTTTGGCCAGTTTGGGACAGTTTTGGGAGTTTCTGGGAGGTTCTGGGTGGTCCTGGTGCGGTTCTGGCCAGTTCTGGGAGGTTCTGGGCGGTTCTGGGCAGTTCTGGGAGGTTCTGGGCAGTTCTGGGAGGTTCTGGGAGGTTCTGGGTGGTTCTGGGCGGTTTTGGGATGTTTTGGGAGGTTTTGGCTGGTTCTGGCCTGTTCTGGGCAGTTCTGGGCAGTTCTGGGCAGTTCTAAGCTGTTAGAACCCAGAAGTGTTGGACAGAGTCTCCCAGTGTGGATGAAAGATTTAGCTTGTGATGCTGATGCTGTATCTCCATTCCTCCCCCCCCACTCCATCCCTCGTTTCCTTCCTCTATCGCTCTCCCTGCCTCCCCCTTCACTACCCACCCACACACACATATACCCCCACACACAACCACACACTCTTTCTGCAGGTCTCTCTACTTGGGAGTACCACGTCACCATGCCCATGCCTGCCTCCACCTTCACCCTGGCTGTGGGCCACTGGCTGCAAGCCAGCCCGGATCTTTCTGTGGAAGGGGAGAGAAGGGGGAAGGAGGAGGACGGGGCTGAGGCTGGGGCCTGGGCTGAGGCTGAGGCTGGGGCCTTGGCAGTCCACACTGGCAGGTACGTTGTTATTCTTCCAGTCTGTTCTCTCAGTCCTCCCGCTGCCTCAGAAGATCGGGGCACTGTTCTTCAAGCCCTGAGGCGGGGGGGGGGGGGGGGGGGGGGGGGGGGTGCATGTCAGGGGTCACAGGATGGTGTTAGAAGCTCTCCTCTCCCCTCCTGGTTGTGCTCCAGGAAGGCCTTGCCACCCCCAGCCCTCCACCCCACCTCAAGGCCTCTATCCCAGGCAAACCCAGTCACAAGGACAGCCTTTCTTCTCTGGGAATGGCTGGAATGGAAACTTGGATGGTATCTGGGTCCTGGAACACACCATTATAGCACCGAAAAGGATTTAACGATATTGGATTTAGGATGAATGAGATTTTAATGCCGCCACTGCGATATTTGGGTTTTTCCAGGGTTTTCTTTTGTGATGTAAGAGAGACGGACTGTATTTCCAACTCTCTTCTTTCCATAGCTGCGGGGGAAAATGCTCTTCATTCAGTATTGATACCCTCCATTCATTTAATCTGCAGTACTAACCACCAATCTTTAATTTCATCCCTCCGTCCCTCTCAGTGGGGATCTGAGCACACTGCCAAACAGCCACGGCCGTCGCTCTGCATTCCGCTCGTCAGGCCTGCAGGATGAAAGCCCCTCGGTGACCCGTTACCCTGGCCTGGGCGGTGAAAGCATCCCTTGTTCCCATGGCGACTACCCCTGCCGTTTCAGCGAGGCGGCCTCCTGGAGGCAGAGGGTGCTGCCTCACCGCGTGTTCGCCCCGCCCTCCCTGCTGCCCCGGGCCCGGAAGGTTCTGCTGCCCCTGCTGCCCCGCTGCCTGGCCGCCGCCCACGCCACCCTAGGGGTCCACCCCTTCCCCCGCCTTGACCTCCTCATCGTCCCAGCCGGGTTCCCCAGCCTGGGCATGGCCAGGTAAGAGGGGGGGGGGGGGGGTGAAGGGGGGGAGGGGGGAGAGATAGCGGGAGGGAGAGAGGGAGATGAAGGGGGGGATGGATGGAGTGGATGGAGGGAAGGAGGGGGGTGGAGGGATGGACAGAGATGGAGGGAGGGAGGGAGGGAGGGGGGTGGAGGGAGGGAGGGAGGGAGGGGGTGGAGGGAGGGACGGGGGTGGGGGGATGGATGGACAGAGATGGAGGGAGGGAGGGAGGATGGACAGAGATGGAGGGAGGGAGGGAGGGAGGGAGGGATGGACAGAGATGGAGGGAGGGATGGACAGAGAGGGAGGGAGGGAGGGAGGGAGGGAGGGACAGAGATGGAGGGAGGGAGGGAGGGATGGACAGAGATGGAGGGAGGTTTTATTTTCGGGTGGATGTTAATGTCATGTTCGATCGCTCCTCTGGAACTCTAACCCTGATCTTGACGTCCCTGTTTACGTCTGTGTAGTCTTGGGTTGGAGGGCTGATATTGGCTTTGACTGGTTAACCCCCCCCCACACACACACACACACACACACACACACACACCCTCCGCTTGTGGACACATCACAGCTCACCAGGAAACAGTTCTATTTACGTGAGTCATACGATATCAGCGTTCCGTTCTTTTTGTTAAACAGAAAACAAGCCAAGTGGCAGTTTGAATCCATCTGCAGGTGTGATCACTGTGCAGCCATGGTTGGCAGCCATCTTGTTTCATTTAGAAATCAGATAAAAGAGCAATAGGATGTGAAGTGTGTACAGGACCGAGCATCTAGACCTAAGATGACACTGCAGGCTGGTCAATACACAGAGGGCTAGTGTGGTCTGTCCCCCTCCCTCCCTCCCTAATAATCATCATGTATACCTGGGTGATAACATGATCCCAGGCTTGTTAGACATCTTGGTGGTTAAAGGTCACGGGGGGGTCGGAGCTCCTCTGGTGGCCCCGTGGAGAATCTCTGCCCCTCATGATGCTGCCCCCCCCCCCCACTCCGTACATGTGGTACAGACCTGCTGGCCTCTAACCTTCCCTCCAGGACTGCGCCACGTGACAAAAGGAGGTTGAGGGGCCACCAGAGAACCCTGGATGTGGGAGAGGATGTGTGGATTATTCCCAGCGACAAAAAGGGCCATTAGGACCTGGAAGAACATCAGAGACTATGGCTATTTAATCTGCAGACTGGGAAGAAGAATGCCCCCCCCCACCCCCCCACCCCCCTCCGGTCCTTGGGGCCAAGCCAAGCCCCCAGCCTCGGTGCCAGGCCCCGGGGGGGGCTAAGTGGTGGGGGGGGCAGACTTGTTTTTTTGCACCCTGCAGAGAGAGAGGCAGGGGGGCAGGGGCGGGTTTATTCCCCCCCATTAAAAGGGCGGGAGAGGAGGGAGAGAGGGGGGGGAGGGACAGAGGGAGGCAGGGAGGGAGAGAGGGGAGAGAGGGGGGGAGTGGGGGAGGGAGGCAGGGGAGGGAGAGGAGGGGAGGGACGGAGGGAGGCATTAAGAAGTCAAGCAAGGGCATGTCAGGCCTCCAGCTCAGTGCCACATACTGCCAGACCAATACACCTGGAGTCTGCCCTCCTACACACACAGCAGGGGGAGTTCCAGCGTGGGGGGGGGGGGGGGGGGCAGGGGGGGGGGGTCCTTTGTCTGTTTTCGGATCTGGGGACTGCTTCCTGCGGAAGGTTCTGGGATGACGCCCGGCGTTTCTGAAGTCCAGGTGGAGCCTCAGAGAGAGACAGAGAGAGAGAGAGGAGAGGGAGAGGGAGAGAGAGAGAGAGAGAGACTGAGAGGAGAGAGAGAGGAGAGAGAGAGAGAGAGAGAGAGAGAGAGACTGAGAGAGAGAGAGAGAGAGAGGGAGAGAGAGAGAGAGAGACTGAGAGAGAGAGAGAGAGAGAGAGGGAGAGAGAGGAGAGAGAGACAGGAAACACAGGAAAAAACACAGGAAAAACCAGACAAATATCACCTTTCTCCTCTCTCTCCCCTCTCCTTCTCCTCGCTCTCCTTCTCTCTCTCCTTATCTCCTCTCCCCCTCCTCTCTCTGCTTCTTGCTTGTGCTCTCTCGCCCCCCTCGCGACAGCTACCTTAATCGGTCGCACTCCAAGCAGAACCAAACAGGAAATACCATGGTGCCCCCCCCCCCCCCAACCCTAAACATGTGATCTGACATCCCTCCCACTCCCCCACGCCCTGTCCTTAGACAGAGGGCAAGGAGGGGTCTGGGGACCGGAGGCTGGAGGCTGGATGAGGCCAACGAGGCTGGCCAGGCAAATATGCAAAGAATGAGCAGGTAGTTAAAGCGAGGAGTGGAGGAGGGGAGGAGGGGAGGAGTGGAGGAGGGGAGGAGGGGAGGAGGGGCTCGTATAGCTGTCAGGATGGGGGGGTGATGGGGGGGTGAGGTCAGGGGTGCCCTCAAGCCTGTAATCGGCCGCACAGTGCATCGTTTTTTGGGGGGCATGGGGGGGGGGTGGGGTTTATAGGACCAGGAGGTGCCCAGGGGATCTGGGGGGAGGGGGGGCGGAGCAAGAGAGAGAGGAGCGAGTTTGCGTGCGAGGGGGGCTGCGTGAGGATGTCCCCCCCCCCTTATCCCCCTGTGCAGATCCTCTCTCTTTCTTTGCTCCAGCGTAACTCTAGAAGTGTGCGACAGAGGGCCTCCCTGCTTTCAGGCCGGGGCTGCTCTGGCACGGAAGACAGCTGTTAATCACCCCGTCAGGGGCGAGGTGTGTCGTCCCCCGTCCCCCCCCCCCCCCGCCCGCCTTAAGTGGGTCTCTCCCCTCTCTCCTCCGCCCAGACAAAAGGACCGGCCAATGGAAAGGCTGCTCTGCGCCTGCACCTGGACGAGAAGGGGCACAGGAATGCCCAGAGCTCTCTTAAGTAATACCCCCCCCCCCGAAAGGGGTGAGAGGTGGTGTTGGGGGGGGCCGGAGGATGCAGGAGGGATTTTTGTCTCTCAGGTTCTCGTTTTTTTTCCCCCTCAAAAAGAAAAGTCTTTTGTCACCTCTTCCTGCCGAAGTCGACTCCCTCTCTCCTTCCTGCGGTACTTTTCCAACCCTCCCCTCCCTCTCCAACCTCTTCTTTCACTTCAAGAGCTCCCCATCCCCCCCCCCCCCCCCTCCCCCCCAATCTGTCCTTTAATGAAGATAGCAGGGGTCCGATATAGAATGTGCGTCGCCGCGCATTCCTGCGCTCTTATCAGGGTTGACTTCCTGGTTGGGTTTGGCCGCGGGGGTGGGGGGTGGGGGGTGGGGTAACACTATCCCATGCCACTACAGCTCACTCGATGTCGGGGGCGGGGGGGGGGGGGGATGAAAAGACGTGTGCAGATAATATCCACGTGGGGGGAAATCACTCATGCCCATGTCCGTGTTTGTAACTTTCTCTGCACAATTCTTTGCAAGCCAGTACGAAGAGACCAGGGGTCTCCCACCCTGGTCCTCAGGGGCTTATTGTCCTGAAGGTTCTAGATGTTTCCCTGCTCCAGCACACCTGATCCTACCTATTGAAGAGTCATTATGAGGCTTCCACAGAGCTTGATAACGATTCTCAACAACAGTCCATTCTTTAGAATCAGATGTGCTGGAGCAGGGAAACATCTAGAACCTTCAGGAGAGTGGGCCCCTGAGGACCAGGGTTGGAGACCCCTGGTATAGACAGTACGGCAGATGTCTTCACCCTTATGGTGTGAGATAAACAGTGTTGAGTGATCGATTCCTCTCCCTCCCCCCCCACACCGCTTGCTTTTCATCTCCCCTTGCTATCAGGCTCAGCTGCTGTGTTTAACAGTAACACTGGCACACAGCACCATAACTCTGGATTAAAGGCCCCCGGAAAGACAAGCCAGTCACTGCACACCCATTCCAGTGAGTAATGGATGAGTCCGCAGCACCTATTCCCATTGAGTGACGGATGGGCCCATTGTTTGGCACGGGGGGGGGGGTTCTGAGTTTGCGTAGGGAGGGTGGTGTATGTCTGGCGGGTTGTTAGCCTGGGCGAAGCCAGACATCTTAATGTCTGGGGGGGTGGGGGGGGGGTGGCGATGGCGATGGCGATGTTGAAGGGCTCAAATAGGGGGGCCGTTTACGAAACACGTTCTCGGGGTCCGACTGGCATTCAGCCTGAAGGATTCGAAAGTCTTCCGAAATTAAACCATTTTGCCAAATAAATGCAGACTCCTATGCATTCTCAAGTTTCCATACTTTATTTATTCTAATATAGATTAGATAAACCTTTATTTGTCCTCCAGGGGTGGAAATTGCAGATATATACTGTATATAATACATTTTATGGAGGAAAACACCAAATAAACTGTAGCATTATCAATGTGATAATTACATCCCCCCTTTTGAAATGTAAATAGCGTTTATCATTTTCAAACTCAGCAAGTGCACAGAGTTCTGTAGTGCGTACCTCGTCCTAGACTCTAGAAAACTACATTTACCAGAGGTTATTACCTCCGCAGTCGTCAAGGTAACAGACAGACAGGGATGGTGGAAGTCAGGTGACTTAGCTGTGTTCTGATTGGAGGCTGGTGCACACTCCTCTACAGAGGCATGCACCTGTTGCACTGTGGGAAACATTCCACTGGCTTTCATTTGTGTCTTAATGAGTTGTTGATGTAAGACAGGGGTTTCCAACCCGGGTCCTCAGGGGCCACCGTCCTGAAGGTTTTAGATGTTTCCCTGCTCCAGCACACCTGATTCTAATTATCAGGCTTCCACAGAGCTTTGTAACGACCCATTCATTAGAATCAGGTGTGCTGGAGCAGGGAAACATCTAAAACTGTCAGGACGGTGGCCCCTGAGGACCCGGGTTGGAAACCCCTGTTGAACGAGAACCAGGATGATGGCTTGTCCATGGATTCGTACCTCATGTTGATGTATTCATCAGTGTTTGGCCCCCTCTGTCTCTCTCTCTTCTCTACTCCTTTCCTGACCTCCTCTCTTTCCTCCCTCTCTCTTCACACACACACCCTCTCTAGTTTGTCACGCACAGTGTAATTCCCACACTATTAGTGAGGGTCAACCCTTGAATTCTTGCTAGCTTGAGGCGGTGTGTGTTTGTGTGTGTGTGTGTGTGCACGCGTGGGCCTCAATCACAGGCGTGTCGCAGCTTACAGCAGGATTTTCCTCTCTCTCGTTCCCCTCTCTCTTTCTCTCTCCCTCTCTCAGTATCCTATCACTCTGTCTGTCTGTCTGTCTGTCTCTTTTTCTCTGTCTCTCTCTCTTTCACTCTATCTCTGTCTCTCTCTCCCTCTCTCTCAGTATCCTATCTCTCTCTTGCTCTCTCTCTCTCTCTCTCTCTCTCAGGATCCTATCTCTCTCTGTGCACATACAAAAACCTCTGTCAAATCCACCTCATTAAGTCTCCGAACTTCTACTTAACCTGGCCTCCTGCCTGGCTGTTACCTAGGGTATGACTACCTGTCCCCCTCCCCCCCCCTTTAATCCACGGCACTGTGTGGGGTAGGAGGGAACACACAGCCTCCTGGCTGAGAAACAGCAGCAGCAGAGGGAGGACTCCCTCGTGAGGCGCCCTTCCACATCTCCCGCACATCTAGGCCGACATTCCTGGGCGCTGACATCACTTCCACCACCACAGGACAGGGCTGGACTCTCCGCCTCCCCTATCTCTCGCTCCATCCCTCCCTCTTTTTCTCGCTCCATCCATCCATCCCTCCCTACCTACCTCCATCTCCCCTCCTTCCCTCCCTCCCCTCCTTCCCTCCCTCCCCTCCCTCCCTCCCCTCTCCTCCTTTTGTTCCTTCCCTCTCACTCTCACTTCCTCTCACCGCTCCCTCACCCCCCCCCATCCCTCCACCCCCCCTCTTCTCAAACTCAAACGAACATCTGCTATGGCTTCTGTGCCAGACTTGGACATCTGGACACATCTTACATGCAGCTTTGATGATGAGGTGTGTGAGGGGGTTACAGTGCGTGAATGTTAAATTGGCATGCAGCAGGGCTCGGTCCTCGTCCCTCTGAACTTCTAATGCGGAGCCGTCATGTTAACTGGGAGGGAGAGGGGCCGTCCACAGTAGCCATAACAAACGGACCCCAGCCCGTCCTGTGTGTGTGTGTGTGTGTGTGTGTGTGTACTTGTACCTGTGTGCGTGTGTGTACTCGTACCTGTATGTGTACTCTTACCTGTTTGTGTACTCATACCTGTGTGTGTACTCGTACTTGTGTGTGTACTTGGACCTGTGTGTGTGTACTCTTACCTGTGTGTGTACTCGTACCTGTGTGTGTACTCGTACTTGTGTGTGTACTTGGACCTGTGTGTGTGTACTCCTACCTGTTTGTGTACTCGTACTTGTGTGTGTACTCGTACTTGTGTGTGTACTCGTACTTGTGTGTGTACTTGGACCTGTGTGTGTGTGTGTACTCCTACCTGTGTGTGTACTCCTACCTGTGTGTGTACTCGTACTTGTGTGTGTACTTGGACCTGTGTGTGTGTGTGTACTCCTACCTGTGTGTGTACTCGTACTGTATGTGCATGGGAGTTTTGTACAGCCCTGTTTTGTAGCCTGTGTGTGTGTGTGTGTGTGTGTGTGTGTGTGTGAGGTATTGCTTTGTACATGTCTGGGATTGTGTGTGTCTGAGGTATCGTTCAGCACACGTCTTCGTGGGAGTGCTTGCGTGTGTGTGTGTGTTTGGACGCTCGCAGCCAAACCACGCCCGCAGAACGAGCGAAGGGCCTCCGATGCCGCTTAGGGGCCGTGTCTAAACTCGCCCTCACCAGCGTCACGGGGCCCCCCCTTGATATCTTTTCGGATACTTATTTTTGGGGCAGTGATGCGGGAGCGCTGTGGGTGGAGGGTGGGGGAGGGATCCGATCCACAGCCCTACATGGAGTGGCATTTGGCGGGGGCCCCTCATGGGCCCCTCGTGGGCCCCTCGTGGGGGCCCCGGCTCTGGGAAACTTAGCGGCAGCAGAGTGGGTCAATGGTGCCAGGCAGGAATGCCAGACATTTGAAGTCAGACTTGTTAAAAAAGGGACGGCGGTCAGAGTTCCGCCAAACAGCCCCCTTCCCCCCCTCCCCCCCCCCCTCCCCCCCCCCACGCTTTTTTTTTTTCTTCTAAAAATAAGCCCTGCGGACCGACCATGATGAGAAAGAGCACGGGTTAGAACAGCAGCCCCCTGCTTTCCAGGAAGCTCAAATCAGTTTGTTAGCTTGCCTTGTCTGACTTTGGTTCGTAACACAAAAAGTGGACACTAATGTGTGTGTGTGTCTGCGTGTGTGCGTGTGTGTGTCTGCATGTGCGCGTGTGTATGTCTGGGTTTGTGTCTGGGTGTGTGTGTGTCTGCATGTGTGTCTGTGTGTGTGTGCCTACATGTGAATGTGTGTGTGTGTTCTCCTTTGGCGCCCTCCATCTCAGCTGGACAGTAAAATTGTTGATATAGACAGGCTCTCTCTCTCTCTCTCTCTCTCTTTCTCACACACACACACACACACACACACACACACACACACACACACACTCACACCCTCCTCAATCCCAAGCTTGATTCAGTGGTGTCATTGCTTGGAGCAGATTTGGGTCAGGGATGTCAATTACAGGCCTATGATAGGACCCGGCTGCATAATGCATGGAGATGTCCCATAGGGAGGACGGATGGCCCGCAGCCAGGAACAGAGGCTGAATTATGGATGGGGGGGGGGGGGGGTGCCCAACACTCTTCCTTCCACTGGTTTGACAATAAATCACAAAAAACCTTCTACTGAAGTGAAGTTGCCCTCCCAGTTTCAAACGATACAAGTGTTTTCCAGCCTCGTCTCCGGGTCTGGGACTGGGTCTGTGATAGGGTCTGGGCTTGGGGGTGTGATAGGGTCTGGAGCTGTGATAGGGTCTGGGACTGGGTCTGTGATAGGGTCTGGGGCTGGGGGTGTGATAGGGTCTGGAGCTGAGGGTGTGATAGGGTCTGGAGCTGAGGGTGTGATAGGGTCTGGGACTAGGGGGGGGTGTGATAGGGTCTGGGGCTGAGGGTGTGATAGGGTCTGGAGCTGAGGGTGTGATAGGGTCTGGGACTAGGGGGGGGTGTGATAGGGTCTGGGGCTGAGGGTGTGATAGGGTCTGGGACTAGGGGGGGGTGTGATAGGGTCTGGGGCTGAGGGTGTGATAGGGTCTGGAGCTGTGATAGGGTCTGGGACTGGGTCTGTGATAGGGTCTGGGGCTGGGGGTGTGATAGGGTCTGGAGCTGAGGGTGTGATAGGGTCTGGAGCTGAGGGTGTGATAGGGTCTGGGACTAGGGGGGGGTGTGATAGGGTCTGGGGCTGAGGGTGTGATAGGGTCTGGAGCTGAGGGTGTGATAGGGTCTGGGACTAGGGGGGGGTGTGATAGGGTCTGGGGCTGAGGGTGTGATAGGGTCTGGGACTAGGGGGGGGTGTGATAGGGTCTGGGGCTGAGGGTGTGATAGGGTCTGGAGCTGTGATAGGGTCTGGGACTGGGTCTGTGATAGGGTCTGGGGCTGGGGGTGTGATAGGGTCTGGAGCTGAGGGTGTGATAGGGTCTGGAGCTGAGGGTGTGATAGGGTCTGGGACTAGGGGGGGGTGTGATAGGGTCTGGGGCTGAGGGTGTGATAGGGTCTGGGACTAGGGGGGGGTGTGATAGGGTCTGGGGCTGAGGGTGTGATAGGGTCTGGAGCTGAGGGTGTGATAGGGTCTGGGACTAGGGGGGGTGTGATAGGGTCTGGGGCTGAGGGTGTGATAGGGTCTGGGGCTGAGGGTGTGATAGGGTCTGGGGCTGGGGGTGTGATAGGGTCTGGAGCTGAGGGTGTGATAGGGTCTGGGACTAGGGGGGGGTGTGATAGGGTCTGGGGCTGAGGGTGTGATAGGGTCTGGGACTAGGGGGGGGTGTGATAGGGTCTGGGGCTGAGGGTGTGATAGGGTCTGGAGCTGAGGGTGTGATAGGGTCTGGGACTAGGGGGGGTGTGATAGGGTCTGGGGCTGAGGGTGTGATAGGGTCTGGGGCTGAGGGTGTGATAGGGTCTGGGGCTGGGGGTGTGATAGGGTCTGGGACTAGGGGGGGGTGTGATAGGGTCTGGGGCTGAGGGTGTGATAGGGTCTGGAGCTGGGGGTGTGATAGGGTCTGGAGCTGAGGGTGTGATAGGGTCTGGGACTAGGGGGGGGTGTGATAGGGTCTGGGGCTGGGGGTGTGATAGGGTCTGGAGCTGGGGGTGTGATAGGGTCTGGAGCTGGGGGTGTGATAGGGTCTGGAGCTGAGGGTGTGATAGGGTCTGGGACTAGGGGGGGGTGTGATAGGGTCTGGGGCTGGGGGTGTGATAGGGTCTGGAGCTGGGGGTGTGATAGGGTCTGGAGCTGGGGGTGTTTTCAGGACTACCCAAGCTGGATTGGGTGTCCAAGGTGAAGGTGGTCCGTGATTGGAGGAACATATGGTGGGAGGGCTCAAAAAGCGAATTCTGTTTGATGTGGACCAAGATGAACGTTCTGTTTGAATTCCTATCCAGATCTCTTTGGTCTTGGAAGTGTGTATTAGACGTGTGTGTGTGTCTGTGTGTGTGTGTGTTGGGTTTCGTCCCCTGATGTTGTGTCCGCATGCGGCGGCGTATCAAAGCTTCTGTTGTTGCCGTGGTATCGTGGTGGTGGTGGTGGGACGATGCTATTTGTCACCGTTCTGACGGATTCCTCCTCCCTCTCGCAGAGTTACGGGCGCCGACCTTGAAAGGCAGTCTTTGTGCCGCGCACGCACACACACACACACACACACACACACATACGCACGCACACACACACACACACACACAAATCACTCCCTTCCAGACAGACGCAGTAGGGATCGGCAACAAAGCCTTGCTTATCCAGTTGTGGGGAAATAAGATTAGAGCAGGAGGACATGAGCAAAGCCAATGTTAGCATTTTCAACCTCACCTGCACGTTTTTGATCCGGCTGCTGTTCTTTAAGGAAAATGGAAAGAGTGTTGGCACAGCAATAAGACATCCAGAGGAGATGTAGAGGTACATTAAAGACCTGCGGAACAGTCTGGAACATCCAGAGGAGATGTATAGGTACATTAAAGACCTGCGGAACAGTCTGGAACATCCAGAGGAGATGTAGAGGTACATTAAAGACCTGCGGAACAGTCTGGAACATCCAGAGGAGATGTAGAGGTACATTAAAGACCTGCGGAACAGTCTGGAACATCCAGAGGAGATGTAGAGGTACATTAAAGACCTGCGGAACAGTCTGGAACATGTAGTCACATATTATAATGGCTTCTCTTCCTGACCAGACTGGCAGTGATGGACTGTGGCTGTAGGTCCACTAATTCATTTATCCAGGTCCTGACCAAAAAAAGAAGTCTCCTGTCTTCTGTAAATCGCCATCACACTTCTAGAACGTGTTGAAAGAGAACGCTGCCAGCTTACGGTTCTGTCATTTGAGGGTTTGTGTCCACGCGTCCTTGCGTGTTCGCAGAACCCAAACGAAATCACTGCGTGAATATGGAGACGCGGCACGGCCGGATGACCTTGGCGGTAGAATCCGTTTGAAAGCCGGTCTGTACTTCACAACAGCTCTTTGTTTGCCTCCGTGAGCAGGAAATCACGACTCGTTCGCGCTCTCCGTCGTCCGAGCTTCCGTGGGATTCATGGCTGGGCGTCACAGCTTTCGAAAGCTGCTGACGATTCCCCCCCCCCCCTCCTTAGCAAGCCTTTGTCACATCGCTTGTTCGGGGGAGACTTTGGCGAAAACATTCCCCTTCTACCGAACGTTGACAAACTCTTTGGAACTGCACGAGAAGCAGCCAAGAGAAAGACGGAACCGCATCGACCTTCGTGGGGTTCGTGTGTCATCGGCGGACGAGCGAAGCGTCGTCACCTCGGGAAAGGTGCGGGAAACGTCCTCTGAGAGCGGCTAGCGTTAGCTTCCTGTTAGCAGGGGACTGTGAGGGACTGCAGGGAAGATGCTTAAGGCTGCTGTTGGTGACTCGACAGTAGGATCTGCTGTGTGAACATCATTCTGGATGCGTGCGTGCTAGATACTGACATGGACTTGTTGACCGCTCACACCCTCAGACCCAGGCAGTGGCCCGTTACCTCGGATGACACAGCGATGCAGGGTGGTTATGTTTTGAACCCCACAGGAGGGTGGGAAGAGTTGACACAGAGAGGGTCCTGCCCTCATCTAATGACGATAGGAAAAACCAAACGAGAAGCCTTCAGGTATTTTCAATCAAGCTAGAAGAACGCAGCAAGATATTTTTAGGTTTTCTGAAAGTTGCCGGCTGGGTTACAGGCTATACCCCCCCCCCCCTCAAACTCCTGATCCCGTCTTCTCCCTCTCCTCCTCAACTCCCCCCCTCTTTCCCCACTTATTTTTCCTTCGTCCGTCCCTCCCGACCCCTGAAAGGTCCGTGATCAGCCTGCAGGGGAGGGGGGGGGGGGGCAGGGGAGGGGGGGGGGGGGTGTTGGCGGATGTGTTGGCACATGTTATTTTTAGTCAACTGTGTATTCACCCCCCCAACCCCCCCCACTCCCCTTTCCCTCGCTTCATCCCCCTTCTTGTCTCTCCCTCCTCGCCTCTCCCCCACACCCCCCTTGTTTCTTTTCCTCCCCCTCTACACCACCCCCCCCCCCCCCTCGTTCTGCCCCCCTTTCTCAGCCCGCACATGGTCTTCCTGTCCCAGAGCGTCCTGGACGGAGGGGAGGCGGGGGGCCAGCCGGCGCCCTCCGCCTGCGGCACCCAACTCTGCCACGAGCTGGCCCACGCCTGGTTCGGCCTCGCCATCGGTGCCCGCGACTGGACCGAGGAGTGGATCAGCGAGGGCTTCGCCACCTTCCTGGAGGATGTTGTGTGGGGCCGCGCCCAGCAGGTAACCACTCCTCATTGTGTGCGCTCTTTAACCCTGTGGGTTTTACGACCCCCCCCCCCCCCCCCTTACCATCCTTCGTTGTTTGCAGCTGTCCGCCGCAGAGATGGATGAACAGACCAAGCTGAAAGCCCTGCTCAAATGGAGACGATTGGCCGACGAGCTTCAGAACTCGGAGGAGGAGCTGCAGATCCTCAGGTCAGCCTCTCATTGGCTGGCCCGCCTGTCAATCCAGTTACCTGATCAGACTTTGGGTCATTGTTTATTTGCATTTGAGCAAAACTGTTTCGTATTCCACCTCACAGAAATGACCGTGAGTAAGGTGTGTGTGTGTGTGTGTGCCTGCCTGAGCGTGTGTGTGTGTGTGCGCATGGGTGTGTGGTTGATGCTGGAATAGTAGCTAGCTAACGTGACAGAACATTCCAGAGGTTTAGGCGTGGCCATTCCAACCTTACATCCATTTAGGTATCTTGTATCATCAGGTCTTAAACGTCCTTAATCTCCAGGGCTCGCACACACACCCGCACACACACACACCCGCACACAGACATTCGACTCTTTGACAGTGTTGGACACCTCACAGTGTTAGGGAAGGGGTGGGGTAAACCTCAAAGGAAAGCTGTTCTTATCGAAGATGGTTTACTGTCATCATTTCAGTACATTTAAAAAACGGATGATGGTTTCTGCAGAGGGTCGATGGACTGTAGACAGGTTGGTACGGGTTCCAGCCCTGCCCTGCCCCGGACCGACCTTGACACCCCATCAAAGCCACACCCCCTAGGAGCAAGAAAAGGGGGGCCGATAAGCAAACTGGAGACGACTCTCACATCGAGATCTCGGCATCTAGCGATGCTACGTCAACCGAAAAAAAAGCTTTCTCCGTGAAAATCCCCCCTCAGCGTCAAGCTTTGCTACGACAACACGCTCGTGCGGACGTCCCCTCGCGAGTCCCGAAGAGGCGCACATGCCTGGAATACTTTGCATTTTCCAGTTGACTAAACAGCGCTAAGTCCTGACACCATGCTAGTGTTGACAACGAAAACACCGGAGACCAGGACTAGCTCTGTATACATTTATCAGATGCTCTTATCCAGAGCGACTTACAGCAAGTACAGGGACATTCCCCCCCCCGAGGCAAGTAGGGTGAAGTGCCTTGCCCAAGGACACAACATCATATAGCCACAGCCGGGGGTTTGAACTCACAACCTTCCGATCATGAGGCCGACGCCTTAACCCGCTGAGCCACCTGACCCCCCCATCCTGCTCTGACCAGCTTCACCCCACCACCAGCCCCCCCCCCCCCCCCCCCAAACCAGCGCTCTGCCGTCTGTCAAACCGAAGTGTTTCCTGGTGCCAAGCCAGACCGTGCGAGGAGCGGTCTTTTCTGGAACGACCCGTGTGCGCCAGCAGGAACTGGGAGGTCAGCTTGAGGTCGACCTGATTCGTTTTCCAGAACCTTCCTTCGTCGCTGAGCCGCAGGCACAGACATACCCCTAACACCGGGTTCATCCGTTGCCAGAATGGGTGAAACAATCCTCAAACAAAACTTTTAGTTTTTTCCAGTTTTGTTTTTTTGTCAGTTTCTGTTTTTTGTTGTCGCGCATGCTGTCGTCAGAGAGAAGAAACCAGTTTTAAGAGGAAACCCAGCGTGCCTCGCACCCGAGCGCACACAGGGACTGGTTCTGGGTCAGGTGTCTAGATGATCTGACATCACAGAGGTTGGCGGTCTGGCTCTGTGCGGAGGGCCTTAGTTCTTATCTGTCTGGCGCAGAGGAGTTCCATTTAGCTACGGTGGCCCAGGAGGCCCATCCTTCCTGCTGATTTAATGACCGGTTGGGGGGGGGGATCCTGTTTCCGTTGTATGGGTTATATATGAGAGTGTAAGGATAGAACACGGAGAACTATAAACGAATGTGTGTGTGTGTGTGTGTGTGTGTGTGTGTGTGATGAAGAGCAGTCTAATAGCATCTGGTTCGTCTCTTCCTGTAGTTACACAAGCTCTCTCTCCCTCTGTCTCTCTCTCTCTGTTTTCTCTCTTTCTCAGTCTCTCTCTTTCACACACACACACGAACACACACTCAATCTTCCTTGGTTCCTGAAATATGCAGAACGCTGGTGTAATTCTCCCAATGGAAAACTGCGGTTAGTCCTTTTAAATCACCTGGAAATGATCCTGGAGCCAAACGGGAGGAAGAGCTGGGGGTCTGAGAGGGAAAAAGAGTTCTAATGAAACGAGCCGAGAGAGAGATGGAGATAAATGTCCGGCTTTTGTATTGAATATAGCAACAGACGTGTAAAGACAGTGAGACAGAGGGAGAGGAGGGGAGGGGAGAGGAGGGGCGGGGGATGATCCTCTTAAAGCCTTTAGGATAAAGACCTCCACCTCGTTCCAGTCTCGCGGATGGATGGATGAGGTCGGCCCTTTCTTTGACTTCCGCTCCTTTCTCACTTTGACGTCTTTCACGATGCCACACACACACACACACACACACTCCCCACTTTCACTCTCTCCCTCTTTGTCTCTCTTGCTCTTTCTCTCTCTGTCACACACACACACTCTCTCTGTCTCTCTCTTTCTTGCTCGTTCTCTCTCTGTCACACACACACTCTCTCTGTCTCTCTCTCTCTTTCTCTCTCTGTCACACACACACTCTCTGTCTCTCTCTCTCTTTCTCTCTCTGTCACACACACACTCTCTCCGTCTCTCTCTTTTTTCGCTGCCCCCCCCTCCCCCCCCTGCTCCCCCCCCCCCAGGCCAGGCATCGCTGGTGTGAGCTGGTGGGTTCGAAACAAACACACCCAAGCGTACGGAGACGTTGAACACTTCCTCATTCACTACCAGGTAACACACACACACACACACACACAATACAGGATCGTGTAGCTTATCTGTGAGAATATCGGTGTGTGTGCGTGTGTGTGCGTGTGTAGATAGATAGATAGATTGATAGATATGATAGATAGATAGGTAGATAGGTAGATAGGTAGATAGGTAGATAGTAGATAGATAGATAGATAGTATAGATAGATAGATAGATAGATCTTTATTTGTCATTGTCACAGGTACAATGAAATTGAAAGTGCTTCTAGTCAGTGCAAAAAGTCTAACTTCAGTGCTAAATAACTAATAAGTGTTAAAATAAGTAGACTAAATATACCTGAGACTTTAAAATGTACTAAATAAATAAAATTAAACATATACTAAAAACACAATAAATACTAAAAATGCTGAAAGAAGAATAAAACAACATATAGACATACCTCCACACCCATCACAAATACACTGTGCATATTATTCACTATTATTATTATTAATATTATATTCATTATTATTTAATATTATTCACACTGTGTGTGTCATCAGGCGATGGGTGTGTATCTGTACGGGGAGCTGATGGTTCACGAGGACGCCCAGCAGCAAACCCTGGCCCGTCGCTGCCTCTCATTGGTCCAGGATGAAATGGACCAATCAGCACGCAAAGTGGTGGAGGAGATGGTCCTATAGCAAGACAGGTACAAGCAGGTGTTGACTGCCTTCCTGGGATGGGACCAGCTATAGAACACAGGGGGGTTCTTAGCCCAACCTTTTTATAGTTTGGATCAAGAGCTGTCGTTTGGATTGATGTCACAGCAACTTATGTTCTCCTCCGAGGCCATTTTGGGCCCCAATGCTGCATATATCCTCTCCCTGCTCTGTGTGTGGTTAGTGTGTGTGTTAGTGTGTGTGTTGTGTGTGTTAGTGTGTGTGTTAGTGTGTGTGTTAGTGTGTGTGTTTAGTGTGTGTTAGTGTGTGTGTTAGTGGTGTGTGTTAGTGTGTGTGTTAGTGTGGTGTTAGTGTGTGTGTTAGTGTGTGTTAGTGTGTGTTCAGAACGCAGCCTTATCCATCGTTTCTCAGGAGTGCTGTCAGGATGTGTTTGTCGAGCAAGGAATGTGTTCATCAAATAAACGATAGGGGAGAGAGGGAGGGATGAGGGAGGGAAGGAAGGAATGGGGGAGAGAGAGAGAGAGAGAGAGAGAGGAGAGCAAGAGAGAGAGAGAGAGCAAGAAGAGAGAGAGAGAGAGCAAGAGAGAGAGATGAGAGAGAGAGAGAGCAAGGAGAGAGAGAGAGAGAGCAAGAGAGAGAGAGAGAGAGAGAGAGCTCCTCAGTCTTCCCACAACAGCCTTTCTCTTGTTGGCGCGTCTGAACCCTGAGCAGCCGGGGATTTACGAGCGAGGCCGGGGGAGGAAGGGAGGAAGGGGGACGCCCGGCCCTTTGAAGGGGGGGGGGGGGGAGGGGAGGGGGGGAGGAGGAGGAGGAGGGGGGGGGCTGTCTCTCTGCGGTAGAGTCACGCGCGGAGCGGCAGGAGGCCATTGCCAGCGGCGGGGAGCAGCCTTGACTTCTCGGCTGTCTGCCGGGTCTCGGAAGGGAAAAGATTTATAACGTTAGCGTCTCAAAAATACCAGATGTGATGAAGGATTTCATAAAGGATTTTGAAAAGCAGTATTATCATAAAGTCTGAATTTGTGCGATGCTTGCTGCTATGGATGGGGTAATGATTGGCATAGGCAGATATCGCACGTAATGAATCTAGTCAACAACGAGACGTTCACTGATGATAGGATTTGATTGGGGCGGCTGGACAGCCACTTGTGGGTGATGTCAGCGAGCGATGACCTGCGTCTCTCTCTCTCTCCACCTGTCCTCGGTGTGGGGGGAAGGGGGAGGGGAGGGGGAGGAGGGGAGGATTCCGGTTGCCAAGGCGCCGCTAAATACCTGTTCACATCAAGCAGAAGAGTGTAGATCCCACCCACTGACACACACTCACACACACTCTCACACACACACACCGCCCTCCCTCAGGGCTCCTACAGATAAACACTTTTATCAGAGCGTGACCGAGGCCTGCCTTTTATCCTTCGCGCACGCACACACACACACACGCACCTCGTACGACAGCTTTATGTGTTTGAATCCAGCGGAGAAAGGATTTTCAGAGCGAGGCCTCTGTCTGAAGCCTGTCTGTCCCTCTCGCTGTACTCGTCATTCACACGCATGTACACAAACACACTTCCACACCTAACACACACACACCTACCTACACACTCTTTCTAATCCTACAGTGTAATGAAACGCCACCATATCCTTTTCAATCTTCGACAGTATTTTTATTCTTGTGTCTGATCAGACAATTGTAAATAAGCATGCTTTAGGTCTTGGAAGGCCCACGGTAAGAAAGATGGGGCCACTGAGGACCTCTGAGGACACTGAGGACCACTGAGGACCTCTGAGGACCTCTGAGGACCACTGAGGACCTCTGAGGACCTCTGAGGACCACTGAGGACCTCTGAGGGACCACTGAGGACCTCTGAGGACCACTGAGGACCACTGAGGACCACTGAGGACCTCTGAGGACCACTGAGGACCACTGAGGACCCTTGAGGACCTCTGAGTACTTATGTGGACCTCTGTGGACTTAGTCGAGTGAGCTAGTCGGTAAAACGGCCCAAAACAGGGACGAGAACTTGTCTGTGGTTTTGAGATTAGATAAGGAGCAGGACTCCCCCCCCCCCCCCCCCCCCCCCCCCCCCCCCCCCCCCCCCCCCCCCCCCCATTGGTACATGCCTCTGGAATCCCTCCTGAGTCTCCTAATGAGGAGCATATCGCCTGTGTAGCCAGGCGGATCGAACAAGGAAGAGGGAGGGAGGGAGGGAGGGAAGGAGGGAGGGAGGGAGGGAGGGAGGGAGGGAGGAGGGAAGGAAGGAGGGAGGGAGGGAGGGAGGGAGGGAGGGAGGGAGGGAGGGAGGGAGGGAGGGAGGGAGGGAAGGAGGGAAGGAGGGAAGGAGGGAAGGAGGGAAGGAGGGAAGGAGGGAAGGAGGGAAGGAGGAGGAGGGAAGGAAGGTAGGGAGGATTGTTGTAGTGTTGGCTTTCACTTTCTGGGTTCAAGGAAGATCCATTTTGGGGATGGATTAGGAAGATGGAGAGAGGGAGAGAAACGCAGAGGGAAAGAGAGAACATTTTGATCATTCATGCAGGAGCCATACTGAGTTCTGGTGTGCTGGGGGGAGTAGAGTTGAGGCTGAGATAGGGATGGAGAGAGAGAGAGGGAGAGAGAGACAGAGTCAGAGAGACAGAGAGAGAGAGAGAGAGAGAGAGAGAGAGACAGAGAGAGAGAGAGAGAGGGAGAGAGAGAGAGAGAGAGAGAGAGAGAGAGACAGAGAGAGAGAGAGAGAGAGAGAGGGAGAGAGAGAGAGAGAGAGACAGAGAGAGAGAGAGACAGAGAGAGAGAGGGAGAGAGAGAGAGAGAGAGAGAGAGAGAGAGAGAGGGAGAGACAGAGAGAGAGAGAGACAGGAGAGAGATGAGAGAGAGAGAGAGAGAGAGAGAGAGAGAGAGAGAGAGAGGACTGCTGGACTTTCATGTAGGGGCTGTGCGGGTTCCTGGCGTGCTGATTTGTGACTTGAGATAAAATCACATTGCCAGGGATTACCACACAGCCCCGCCCCACCCAGCCGGCTGCCATGGCAACCAGAGTGCAAAGTTGAAGAGGGCAGGATGGCCAGACAGGAAGGGGGTGGGGGGGGGGATGGTGAGGGAGAAGAGGAGGTGAGGGAATACAGAGAAGGAGGGGAGGGTTGAAGGAAGGATGGACATCTTGAGGTGTTTTGTTATGAGTGTGTGTGTGTGTTGTGTGTGCGTGTGTGTGTTTTGTGTGTGTGTGTGTTTAGTGTGTGTGTGTTGTGTCTGTGTGTGTGTGCGTGTGTGTGTGTGCGTGTGTTTTGTGTGCGTGTGTGTGTTGTGTGTGTGTGTGTTTAGTGTGTCTGTGCGTGCGTGTGTTTTGTGTGTGTGTGCGTTTTCTTTGTGTGTGTGTGTGTGCGTGTTTTGTGTGTGTGTGTGTGCTTGTCAGTCAGACAGTGTAGTGACGCTCTGGCAGAGCGCTCCGTCTCCCACCAGGAGCAGAGCTTAGCTGATTGGTGAACAGTGATTGATCTCCTCTTTGTTCACAGTGGCTAAGTTCTGCTCCTGAGGAGACCATGACGGACAGAACGAGACAAAGGGAGAAAGAGAGAGACAGAGAGAGAGTGAGAGACAGACAGAGAGGGAGAGAGACAGACAGAGAGGGAGAGAGAGGCAGAGAGAGAGAGAGAATAAGAGAGACAGACAGAGACAAAGAGGGAGAGACAGAAACAGAGAGACAGAGAGAAAGAGAGAGACAGAGACAGAAAGAGAGAAAGAGGGAGATAAAGATACAAAGAAATGGGGAGAGAGAGAGAGAGAGAGAGAGAGAGAGAGAGAGAGAGAGAGAGAGAGTGAAAGGCTTTGCTCAGGGTCAATGGCAGCTCTCTGTACTGTGTCAGTGTGGGTGGTAGTTGGTGCGTCCTGCTAGCCATCACACGTCTCTGTAGTCGCTAACAATTCAGCGAGGCTCAGCGTGAGGACGCCTCGCCCCCCCCTCATCCGCTAAACAACAGACTCAGACACACACACTGCCTCACCTGGGAGTCGCACAGACCAATCCTCCTCTGAATCCTCCTCTGAATCCTCCTCTGAATCCTCTTCTGAATCCTCCTCTGAATCCTCCTCTGAATCCTCTTCTGAATCCTCCTCTGAATCCTCCTCTGAATCCTCCTAGAATCCTCCTCTGAATCCTCCTCTGAATCCTCTTCTGAATCCATCTTCTGAATCTCTTCTGAATCCTCGCTCTGAATCCTCCTCTGAATCCTCCTCTGAATCTCTCTGAATCCTCCTCTGAATCCTCTTCTGAATCCTCTCTGAATCCTCTTCTGAATCCTCCTCTGAATCCTCCTCTGAATCCTCTTCTGAATCCTCTCTGAATCCTCTTCTGAATCCTCTCGAATCCTCTTCTGAATCCTCTTCTGAATCCTCTTCTGAATCCTCCTCTGATCCTCCTCTGAATCCTCCTCTGAATCCTCTTCTGAATCCTCCTCTGAATCCTCCTCTGAATCCTCCTCTGAATCCTCCTCTAAATCCTCTTCTGAATCCTCTTCTGAATCCTCTTCTGAATCCTCCTCTGAATCCTCCTCTGAATCCTCCTCTGAATCCTCCTCTGAATCCTCCTTCTGAATCCTCCTCTGAATCCTCCTTTGAATCCCGTTTCCTTTTCAAGCTCTTTTCTATAATAATAATCTGCTCCAGACAAGATGGCCTCTGAACGAGGACAGATGGAGGCCTTGTGGAGGCCCAGCTCTAAAGGACTATATTTAGAGGCTGCTAAATAAGTAATGTCTATCAGAGGCCTGTACAAGAGAGGAATTCAGCATCGGAGGCCATATCGGAAAGGTGATTTATGACAGTTTAATGACTGATCCTGGAGCAGGGCTGAATGCGGACCCTCGTGGAGAAGGGGATGGGGGGGGGGCGGCAGAACTTGGATCAGGGCTTGGCCTCCTGTGACTACTGAGCTGATAACAGTTAATAACTCACCTCGCTGGCTCAGTTCAGCAGGAACAGGAGTTCAGCCCACAAACACGGCCTGGGGGGGGGGGTCTGTCTCCTACAGGAACAAACATCGTTGTCATCATCTTCCAAACCAGAGGGCAGCATTAGCATGGAGCCGTTAGCCTTGTTAGCCTCGTTGTCTCGGCCTTGTTGCCTCTCGTCTGTCCGGGGTACGGTGGCTGCGGAGGCACATTTGGAAGTACAGGCAGGAAAATATTGGATATCGGCCCCACTCCTCCGCACAGATCTTTCTAGATCAGTCCATTTTCTGGCCTGTCGCTGAGAAACACAGTTGTGCTCCTCCGAAGATTGTCTATTGGGTTTCAGGTCTGGAGACTGGCTAGGCCACTCCAGAACCTTGATATGCTTCTTACAGAGCCCCACCTTGTTTTTCCTGGCTGTGGGCTTCGGGTCATTGTCATGTTGGAAGACCCAGCCTTGACCCATCTTCAATGCTCTGAGAAATCTTGCAATACATGGCCCTGGTCATCCTCTCCTTAATATAGAGCTGTTGCTCTGTCCCAAGTGAAGAAGAAAACCCCCCCCCCCCCCACCCCCCCCCGCTTCACAGTACGGATGGGGTTCTTGGGATGATACTCATCAGTCTTTCTTCCTCCAAACACGTTCAGTGGAATTATGACCAAAAAAGTTCTATTTGGTCTCATCTGACCTCATGACCTCCCATGACTCCTCTGGAGCTTCCGTGCGCTGCATGATTCCAAACCATGACGTCTTAGCGCATTAACACTAACAGTAACCTTGGAAACATTGACAAGCTCCTCCTGTTCTGGGACGATGTCTCAGCCTTCTTAGGATCAGTGAGACCCCACAGGTGAGGTCTTATTTAGGATAATGAATGAATGGAGGTGGACATTTTAAAGGCAGACCAACAGGTGTTTGAGGTTCAGAGTCTAGCTGATAGACAGGTGTTCAGATACGTATTTGCAGCTGTATCATACAAATAGTAAAAAAAGGAAATCATATATTGTGATTCTGATTTCTACATTTTTATTATGTCTTTGACAGTGGACATGCACCTACGATACAATTCCAGACCCCCTTCCATGATTTACAAGTGGGAGAACTTGCAAAATGGCAGGCTGTTCAAATACTTGTAAATGCTAACTTTTTTGGACTAACAGGCTACATCACACCCCCCCCTCCTCCCATCTAGGAGAGCTCACATTGTTATTGTTGTTTCCCCCACCCCCCCCCACAGGAGCTGTCTTGGAAGTTTCCAGAAGGGAGCCTTTGGAGACCCGGGGCAACCCCCCCCCCTTCCTCTCCTGACAGGAAGTGGGCTGACTGGACACTGCTCAACTACAGATGGGCCACTAGGCTCAAGTCTTCCTGAGACTGAATGAAACGAGACATGTTTACCATCTGTGCTTCAGGATCAGTTAAGGTTTTGCTGGGATGAGTCCCAGCTTGCTGCATACTAGCAGTACGGCTACAGCACAAGCTGCTCTGAAATTGTCTCAGGTTGTCAAAATAATGTCAGTGTAAACGTTCATTTGTAAACGATATGACATCACCAGTTTACTGTTCTCATTTTGAACTTGTTTTTCAAAACTTTATTCGTGCTGATGGTAGTAGGCTACTATGGATATTCACCTTTTACATTTTAGTAATAAAAATAAATATTCAAGAATAAAATTCAGCTGAGTTTGTGAAAGATTTATTATGAATACATTGTGTTACATTTTTCCCATGAAGCAACAGCACAGTTTTACTGTACAATAAAGAGAACTGTACAACACACTTTTTACACTTTGTGAGAGTGGGTACATACAAACAATATGGCTGCTGAACTGAGCAACATGTGTCCTAACAGGCTGGGAGAGGGAGGGAGGAGGGAGGGAGGGTCAAGGAGAGGGAGGGAGGGTCAAGGAGAGGGAGGGAGGGTCAAGGAGAGGGAGGGAGGGTCAAGGAGAGGGAGGGAGGGAGGGTCAAGGAGAGGGAGGGAGGGTCAAGGAGAGGGAGGGAGGGAGGGTCAAGGAGAGGGAGGGAGGGTCAAGGAGAGGGAGGGAGGGAGGGTCAAGGAGAGGGAGGGAGGGAGGGTCAAGGAGAGGGAGGGAGGGAGGGTCAAGGAGAGGGAGGGTCAAGGAGAGGGAGGGAGGGTCAAGGAGAGGGAGGGAGGGTCAAGGAGAGGGAGGGAGGGAGGGTCAAGGAGAGGGAGGGAGGGAGGGTCAAGGAGAGGGAGGGAGGGAGGGAGGGAGGGAGGACTTAGGTGCAGCTCTCCTCCTCCTCCATGGGTGCTTCATGGAGTTGGACCTGCAGACCCTGATTCTGGTTTGAACCCTGCTTGAGTTAGTCTGGCCTCCATGGAGCTGAGGACATACTCTGCTGTCTGTCTCACAGCAGACGACTGGAGAACCTTGGAATGCACGCACACACACACACACACACACACACACACACACACACACACACACACACACACACACACACACACACACTTAGCTCCATCTGAAGGTGTGAGACAGGGGGATCTGTCAGTGTGTAGCGCTCACCATGCGTGTGATCTCACTTGCCACGCTGGAAGGGTTGTGAGAGAACACCGCGAAGTTGACCAGGAGGCTGACGACCAATAGCGGGGCAAGGAGGGGCGGCGCCTGGGGGCGGGCCAACAGGAGCTCGGCCAACGCCTTCAGCTGGTCGGCAGGAAGGGGAGGAGCCGTAACCAGGAAGAGAGACGTGAGGCAGTCCAACGCTTCTCCAGCGGACGCCTTCAAATAGAACCACAGTTATAGAACTCCACTTAGAACCTTAGACTTAGAACCCGCACGGCTAGCAGGAAGAGGACAGAGGGATCGATCCTGCCTCCATCCTTTACTCCCTCTGCCCCCCCCCCCCATCTCTGTCTCCCCCTTCACCTGGAAAGAGCATCCATTATTAATCGGAGGGCTGTCTTTATTTCCCAGCTCAGCCCCCCACACAAACACACACACACACACACACACACACACACACACACACACACACACACACACACACACACACACACACACACACACACACACACACACACACACAGCTACCGGCTCTGGGATGCCTGCCTTATAATTGTAGCTTGTTCAGCTGAATGCTCTTATAGTTCTTCCCTTGGCACTTATTGGTTCTCACGATGTATGTTTCATAATCTATTAACCTGCTGTGTTTGGGGTCTATCACAGTGCTATGCTCAGTGACTGAAGCTCTTTGGAAAGCTCTCTCTTGTAAATCCAGATTACATTTACATTTATTCATTTAGCAGACGCTTTTATCCAAAGCGACAGGGACATTCTCCTGAGGCAAGTAGGGTGAAGTGCCTTGCCCAAGGACACAACATCATATAGCCACAGCCGGGGCTCGATCTCACAACCTTCCGATCATGAGGCCAACGCCTTAACCTGCTGAGCTATCTGACGCCCCAGATTAAAGCGTCTGCTAAATGAATAAATGTAAATGCAAAAAAAAAAAACTCCCCTTCCCCATGGCACCTGAAATGACCCTGGACGAAAAATAATAATCGTTCTGTTTGGGTTCGTGGAGACAGGAAATGATGTTAGGGTGGTGTTCAGCCCCCCCCTCCCCCCCTCCCCCGGGTACCCACCAGCTGTAGCGTCCTGCGCTGCCCCCTGGAGGTGGGGTGGTGGTAGAATAAGAGCAGCCACAGCAGGGCTTTACGCTCCTCCTGGGATCCGGAGGACACCAGCAGCTCCTCAGCCACCTCCACCCAGCTGGCACTCTGCACCAGCAGGAACCAGGCCTCCAGCACGCCACAGCGCCCCCTGGAGGAGAGGAGGGAGTGGAGGGAAGACTGCTGTCACTGCATGCAGACAGCACTGGGTCTCAGCCTTGTCCATGTTCCGGATGGTTCCCTGCTCCAGCAGAGTCAGGAACATGGAGGACAGTGTGTCAGTGAACCACTGACTTAAACTATTGGTGAAAATGACCTGTTTGACCCCATCAAATCCTAATAGTCTAGTAAAAGTCTAGTAATAGTATGGTAATACTAGTATGTAAATTGACATTAATCAATTGTATTGTTGCACATGCACTTCAACCTAAATTTTACTTATAGTGATGCTGCTGCTTTTAATTATATAATGTATTTGTATGTGTTTTTTTGGCACCTGTTCGTCTAGCACTGTTTTAGGAGAAGTCTCCAAATCTCGTTGTACAATTGTATAATGACAATAAAGGGCATTCTATTCTAATAATAGTATGGTATGACTGTACATAGGCAAGAGAGTGGTAGGCAAGAGTGGTAGGCAAGAATCCTACCACTGAACCACCGGTGCTGCCCAAACCAGCACCCATAACCTCCACTGCCTCTGAACTGAAAGGACTATGCAGTACAGTGTATATACCCCACCCCCCCACTATATATATATCCATTCTCCTCTATACTCGTACTTGCTGTAGTTATATGCCCCCCACCTGTACAGCTAGTGCCCTCTTTTTATCTTGCTATGTTTGCTCTATCCTGCCACAGTAAATGATGTGTTTGTGTACCTTGCATGGCGATTAAAACTGATTCCGATTCTAAAAGCCTAGGCGTGATAGAGTGAAAATGAGAGATGGAAGAGAGATAGAGAGATGGAAGAGAGATAGAGAGATGGAAGAGAGATAGTGAAGGGTGAAGGCATTGAGGGAAGTCAAACAGCTGCAGTGGCTAGGCACGGATGTTCAGAATATCATATTTCTCCTAATCCCCCCCCCCGGCCCCCCCCCCCCATCCCTTCACTGTCCCTTCTCCCCCACAGCACTCTCCTCCTTCCTCCATCTCTGTCTCCCCCATCCATCCCTCCCTCCTATTCTCTCTACCTACCCCATCCATCCATCCCTCCCTCCCTCTTCTCTCCCCTCCTCTTCTCTCCCCCTACCCCATCCATCCCTCCCTCCTCTTCTCTCCCCCCTCCCCCATCTCTCCCTCCCTCTCTCCCCCCTCTTGTCTCCCATACTCCTCCCTCTTCTACAGCTAAAGGGCTTCAAACAGCTTTATGTCTTTATCTTTATTCTATTCTTCTGTGTAGCACTCAGGTCTACTCTAAGACTGAATTAACGTCCAAATCGCCTACCTGGAGCCTTCCTCCCCGTCTCTCTCCTCCTCCTCCTCCTCTTCTTCGATGAGTCGTCGGAGACAGCGAATCACCCAGCCCAGGTGGTCTGGCCACGCCTCCCGACACATGTCTTGGGGGGGGGGGGAAGTAAACACGTTATTACCCACGGCAGTTATGCCTTCAAGTCAACAGCTTAAGTGCTATTTTCTTGCTGATATCACGGCAGGCACATTCCTGTCCAGGGTACGGACGTGGTTACGCCCACACGCAGTAATAATGAACCCCTGGATTAAATGGCGTCAGTCATGTAAGTACAGACAGTGCTGGCAGGGAAGTGGTGGATCCATACACAACAGACTGCTCGCACACACACCAACACACAAACCATCACACACACCATCACACACACACACACACAAACCATCTCACACACACACACACACACACAAACCATCACACACACACACACACACACACACACACACACAAACACACCATCACACACACACACACAAACCATCACACACACACACAAACCATCACACACAAACCATCACACACACACACACACACAAACACACCATCACACACACACACACACACAAACCATCACACACACACATAAACCATCACACACACACACAAACCATCACACACAAACCATCACACACAAACCATCACACACACACACGCGGAAAAACAAAGATTCCCTTGAGCGCCTCTCGATAACCTGGCTTCTACCTAAAGCGAAGGCTAACGATTTATCAAAGTGTTTGCTGGTTAAACACTTAAGAGCCGGAAACCTAGTTTATGAACAGCGACAGCTTCTGGTGTCAAAAGAAAAACGAAAGGAGGAATCGATGAACGTGCCACGATAAGCAAACGCACAGAGCCTGGAGGTATTGAGTGGCGGCTTCAGCAGAGGTGATGCTGCCAGGTTAGGAGAGAGACTTATGGATCGGTGGGAACAACAGACGTCCATTCATTCCTCCGCTAATGCGCTCTGTTTGAACAGGAAGGTCGAACAGGACAACGCAGCAATGTCTGTTGAGTACACGCTGGAGATGACCTTGATGGAAGGGCTCACACCATCGAGCACACAGAGGGAGACAGGCGCACACACACACTCACACACACACTCACACACACACTCACACACACTCACACACACACTCACACACACACTCACACACACACTCACACACACTCACACACACACTCACACACACACTCACACACACACTCAGACACACACACACACACTCAGACAGACACACACTCAAACACACACACACACACTCAGACACACACACACACTCAGACACACACACACACACACACACACTCAGACACACACACACACACTCAGACACACACACACACACTCAGACAGACACACACTCAAACACACACACACACTCAGACACACACACACACTCACAACCTGTGGGAAGTGTCAGAAGAGGTGCCAGCATTCTTTGAGGGGCTTGTGGGAAGAAGGCCTTCAAGGACACACACTCCTGCAAGGAGAAACACACACACACACACACACACATCAGCAGCTGACATATACAAGGTTAGACAGTATAGTTACCATAGCACTACTGAATTCCGGGACTTTACTACATACTTAAATACTTATTACATGACTTATTGAACTACACTAATGTAACCAGCCTTGATAAGCATGAAGAGCAACTTCATAATTCTGTCCAAACTCCAAGCAGGCCACTGCTAACATGCTACATGCTAACACTGAGGTGAATATTAGCCAAGACAAACTTCTCTCCATTCTCAACACTGACCCTTAGCCTATAACCAAAGCAGCACTGCCCCCTACTGGTGAGAAATGAATATACACTTTTATGTGTGTGTATGATCTGTACTATAATAATACAACCTCAAAAGAATTGAAGGCCTACCTGAGCCTGCAGTACTGACCTCTCCACAGGGGGGGCCTACCTTAGCCTGCAGTACTGACCTCTCCACAGGGGGGGCCTACCTTAGCCTGCAGTACTGACCTCTCCACAGGGGGCCTACCTGAGCCTGCAGTACTGACCTCTCCACAGGGGGCCTACCTGAGCCTGCAGTACTGACCTCTCCACAGGGGGCCTACCTTAGCCTGCAGTACTGACCTCTCCACAGGGGGCCTACCTGAGCCTGCAGTACTGACCTCTCCACAGGGGGCCTACCTGAGCCTGCAGTACTGACCTCTCCACAGGGGGCCTACCTGAGCCTGCAGTACTGACCTCTCCACAGGGGGCCTACCTGAGCCTGCAGTACTGACCTCTCCACAGGGGGGGCCTACCTGAGCCTGCAGTACTGACTTCTCCACAGGGGGGGCCTACCTGAGCCTGCAGTACTGACCTCTCCACAGGGGGGGCCTACCTGAGCCTGCAGTACTGACCTCTCCACAGGGGGGGCCTACCTGAGCCTGCAGTACTGACTTCTCCCTGAGGACGCAGCAGGTGAACTCGTGCACCAGAGACAACAATGTCTGGTTCCCCTCGACCTTCATCAGCAAGGACCTGCGAAGAGGAGACAAGAACACACACACACACACGCATACACACACACACACACACACACACACTTTACATACAGTATGCTTTCATTCAATCTACCAACCGATGTATGGTTTTCTTAATAAACATGCAGTTTAAGTCTCAGAATGGTTCCAATGCACACAGAAGAGAACTCGACCTTACAGTGGCAGATACTCACCTGAACACATCACTGACAATGAGGAACATCGAACAGTGTTCTGCACATGCCTTTGGCTGAAACACACACACACAAACACACACACACCGGGAGTCAGGTGGCTGAGTGGTTAGGGCATCGGACCAGTGATAAGAAGGTTCGATTCCCGGCTGTGTCAACATGACGTTGTGTCCTTGGGCAAGACACTTCACCCTACTTGCCTCAGGGGGGAACGTCCCTGTACTTGCTGTAAGTCGCTTTGGATACAATGTAAACATACAATGTAGATGATGAAGGATGCCTGTTCTTACACCCGCCCCTAGGTGTCGCTGTGGTTTTGCGCGCACGTTCCCTAATTTCCCTCCCTCCCCTCTCTCTTCACCCTCCTCCTATCATGTGTTTTAGATTCAACACGTTTTAAAACGCCCGAGCGCAAACAGCTGCACCGTACATGCCCCCCCCCCCCCCCGCCCCCCCATCTCCCTACAACAGCTCTCTCATATCTTCTGCCCCAAAACAGCCTTAATTATGTTCCCTCGCCCCTCTCGTCTCCAAGAGGGGGGAAGGTGGCAGTAAAATATGCCCTCCCTCCCCCCAGATTCCCCTACCTATAGGAAGACCACATGTCTCCCTGTTACTTTGATGTGGGAGAGACAGACAGACAGAGAGAGAGACAGAGAGACAGAGGGAGAGAGAAAGACAGACAAAGAGACAGAGGGAGAGAGAGACAGACAGAGAGAGAGACAGAGAGAGAGACAGAGAGACAGAGGGAGAGAGAAAGACAGACAGAGAGACAGAGGGAGAGAGAGACAGACAGAGAGAAAGAAAGACAGAGAGAGACAGACAGAGAGAAAGACAGAAAGACAGACAGAGTAAGACAGAGAGACAGAGACAAGCAGACAGAGACAGACAGACAGAGACAGAGAGAGAGACAGACGGACAAAGAGAGAACAAGGAAGAAGAAAAAAAGAAGAGAGAGATGTGTGGTCAAACTGTCTGAGAACCAAACCGTCTCATTATCCTCCTCTAACCCAGACGCCAGGCCATTAGCACCCAGACTGCCTGAACCAGCCTGATCCTCCCCACAACCTGCCCTCCGCCGCAAACGACCTTAACCTGGCTTGAATTACACAAACCAGGGCCTGCATACCTTCAGCACATCTCTCGACCCGTACCACCGTAGTAGACGCAACTGCAAACAAACTGGAAACCGCCCAGGCCGCAGGTTAATGAGCTCTAGCTCTGATTCTAACGCGCGCCAGCGGACGAGGATTCGTCGAGCACAGATTCCACAATTCCTGGTTATCGCACTCAAGAACTTTAACGAAGGTCATCTCATCCAGGAACTCCCCACGTACAGACAATTGATCCGACGCTCTAGATGGAGAACACTCTGGAGTCAAGCGGCTGAGCGGTGAGGGAAACAGGGAATCGGAAGGTTTGCGGGTTGGAATTCTCAGCCGTGCCCAACATGACTTTGGGCATGACTTTGGACAGCACTTCACCCCTACTTGCCTCAGAGGGGGAATGTCCCTGTATTTGCTGTAAGTCACTCTGGATAAGAGTGTCTGCGGAATGACTACATAGTCATAGGCTATACTAAGTCGTCCATGCCGTCCCCTGTGCAGTACTGTGACACTCTGACTACCTTAGTCCACCTGATTCCTGCTTATAGGCAGCAGCTAAAATCATTTGCAGTAACTGTACATACATGCAACTCTGTAAATTCTGTTAAATACTGTAGCATCTTGACCAATACAGCTGTACATTTGTCTTAAATCACTTTAATCTGTTCATACCCTGTATATTCTGATTATACTGTACATACTGTGTATATTCTGAGTATTCAACTACAATTATATTCTGTTGTAATAACTGTTTTGCACTTCTGGTTGGATGCTAACTGTATTTCGTTACCCTGTACTTGTACCTGTGTAATGACAATAAAGTTGGATCTAATCTAATTCGACCCGGGGGCGTCAGATGGCTCAGTGGTTAAGACGTTGGCCTCATGATCGAAAGGTTGTGAGATCGAGCCCCCGCTGTGGCTATATGATGTTGTGTCCTTGGGCAAGGCACTTCACCCTACTTGCCTCAGGGAGAATGTCCCTGTACTTCCTGTAATATGTGATAAAAGCGTCTGCTAAATGAGTACATGTAGATGTAATCTAATCTTTCCCGTTGTCAGGATCTGACCTCCAGTTTCCTCTCACACACAACAACATCGTCCCTCTCTTCCTCGGCTTTCTCAAAGCGTCAGTTTAGGTTCCAGCATGTCCCATGCCTTGTCCGAACGCTTGAAGGAAGTCAGGCCTTGTTACTGGACCTGTGCCTCAGCCCAGCGCACCAACCCAGGGGCCCCCGAACTGGAACCGGAGACTAATTTCACGTTTCCCATTTTTGATTGCAGTTTAAACAACGGAGAGGCGAAAACAGAGGTGCGGCTGTCGTGCTAGCTCGTACGCCCATCACACACACACACACACACACACACACACACACACATACTGGCATAGACAGAGACACAGAAACACACACACACACACACACATACTGGCATAGACAGAGACG
>CM059316.1:2000000-2012500 GCA_030340665.1 Neosalanx taihuensis | reverse complement strand
CCAGGAAGTCGGGGCTGAGAGCCGCCCGAGGGCAGGTGAGGGGCCGCCGCAGCAGAGCACCAATCAGAGGGGCCGCCTCGGGACATGTGACCAGGGGAATGCAGGCCACCGAGGCGGGAAAGATGACGTCACAGGAGCGGCTGGAGAGATGAGGAGGGGGGGGGGGATTCAGACGCGTAACAATGACATCACATTTACACTTCATCTATCAAAGCTCTTATCCAGAGCCACTTACAGGAAGTACAGGGACAGGGAGGGAAGTAGGGTGAAGTGTCTTGCCCAAGGACACAAAGTCGTACAGCCACAGCCGAGAATCGAACTCGCAACCTTTAGATCATAAGCCCAACGCCTTAACCATTGAGTCACCACTAAAGCAACGCAAGACCGTGTTAGATACCGGACTTGAGATGTTCTCTGCTGTACCTCTCTTCAGGAACATCCAGACAACTGCAGCTGGACTCGCACTGCGTCACCAAGGCAGACACCATCTGCCTCAAGAGCAAGCACACACACACACGTGTGAGACACACACACACACACAGGTGACACACACAAAATCTTCCTCCCTGCGAAGGTCCAAAGACGGTTCGATCTGTTTCCGTGACGACGGCTCGTACCTTCTTCAGGACCTTGATGCGGTACAGGGTCAGCGGCTCGTCCATGTGTGGGGCGCTGCTCTCCGTAACTAACTGACAGAGAACATTCTGGAAGGAGAGGAGGTGGGGAGGGGAGGAGAAGGGGTCAGGACAAACAGTAGGCTCATCATGGAGCCTTCACCTGGATGTCATCAGAGGTCACGGTCCCTAACCATCGCAACACTGTCTGACGTCATTCATCGCCGGTGACGGGCAAGGTGAATTTTTAGTTTTGCTTTCTGTTCCTACCCTTTACAATCCTAATGATGGTTTCCTGAGCAGAATATTCCATGAGGACCTACCACATGAGTTACAGACACAAGGAAGAAGTCAGCCAGGCAGAGACTGCGACACTGTGTGCCGTTGATACGAAGGAGTTTCCTTCTGGATAAATAAAGTAATCTGATTCTGAATTCTGATAAAGGTAAAGGCTATAAGATCATCTCCAAGCAGCTATATTGCTCCTGTGACTACAGCTGCACATATTATTCAGACATGTAAGATCCCTGGGACTGTAGCCAAGCTCCCTGGCCGTGACTGCAGGAGGAAAACTGATGACAAAATCAAAGAGACGGATAATCTGAACGGTAACGAAAGAGCCCAGAAAGCCTCAAGAGATCCGAGGGGAACTTCAGTGTCAGATCGCACCCTCCGTCGTTGTTCGAGCCAAACTGGACCAGGTGGGAGACGACCAAGGTGGACACCATTGTTGAAAACAAATCATGAAAAAGCTAGACTGGAATATGCCAAACTACATGTTGACAAACCACAAAGCTTCTGGGAGAATGTGGACAGATGAGACACAAGGGAAACTTTTTGCCCATCAGCTCTATGACGGAAAAATTAAGTATATCAGAAAAGAACGCTGTCCCTACTGTGAACACACACACACACACACACACACACACACACACACACACACACACACCCTTTGTCAAGTAAACACAGCCACACTGGTCTGCCCTGCTCAAGATCACACACACACACACACACACACTAAAACACACCCTCTTTGTTATAGGTCACAGAACATCTGGCAAATTAAAAGTTCACTTTCCAAAGCCCTGTTTTAATTAGCGACACATTTTATTACATGAAAAATTCATCAAAAGGATACACACACACACACACACACACATTTATTCTGGCATAAAAAAGTCTGGGTTCTGTATTGTTTATAGTGAGCCATCTGTGTGAACCCCGAGAGAGAGGTGAAAATCCTTCATCTCATCTTAAAACCCCAGTGGGGGGGAGGGGGGGTGGGATGGGGGGGCGGGGTGTTGGGATGGGGGGGGGATTCCTTTGTTAAGGGTTGGGGCCCATTCTCTAGTCAAGCACATCATGTATGTTGTGCAGCGGGAGTTGGTATGCAGGTGTGTGTGTGTGTGTGTGTGTGTGTGTGTGTGTGTGTGTGTGTGTGTGTGTGTGTGTGTGTAAGGTGTACTGTGTCAGGGGTAGCTGAGCGGTTAAGGCGTCAGGCTTAGGTGATCGGGGAAGGCTGCAAGTTCGATTCCCGGCTGTGCCAATGTGACATTTGTGTCTCCTTGGGCAAGGCACTTCACCCTACTTGCCTCGGGGGGGGAGGGGGGGGGAGGACAGATGGGAGAGAGGTCTATTATCAGGAGCGCTTACCTCAGAGCTCATTAAGGGGAGCAGGTATTGCCAGCTAACATACAAACTGCAGTAACATCCGATACGAACAATAGCTGAACAGCTCTTTGAATTTAGATAAACAATGAATGGATGCTAACCATATGACAGCTCTATAAGGATCATATCCCTCTATCTCAGACCTCTAATCTGACGACAGCTCTGTAGAATCAGGGCTGTTCTGATCAGGGTTCTATTGGCACCAGCTGGATGGGTTTGGCAGAGTACCTGAATCCACTGGTTGGCTTTCCTCTCCACAGCATCAGCTGGTTCATCTGAGTACAGAGCCCACAGACAGGAGAACAGCAGCCTGCAGCTGTCATCTGGAAACGCACACACACACGCACACACACGCACACACACACGCACACACACATACATAGAATAAGTGAGGTAACGCACTGCAGGAGAGAGAAAGTAACAACTTAAGTTTCAACCTAAAGCCCACTGACACACACACACAGATAGACACACACAGACACTCACAGACAAACACACACAGACACACACAGACAGACACACACAGACAGACACACACACAGACAAAAACTGACACACACACACACACACACACACACACTGACACACACACAGACAGACACAGACACACAGAAACAGACAGACACACACACACGCACACTGACACACACACACACACACACACACAGACAGACAGACACACACTCACACTCACACACAGACAGACAGAGTCACACACAGGGCAGGGTTGATTACACTAGCTCCAGTCTTACTGTCAGCGGTGATGTAGCTGTTCCAGCACAACCTCCCCAGGAACTGGCCAACAAACGGCATCCTGTGCATGGACTCACTGGAGGAGCCCTGGAAACACACACACACACACACACACACACACACACACAGACTGTGAGTCACTCAGAGCTGCTAACAAGCGTTTGCTAAATGTAAATGTTGTCTGTTATATGTTATAGAATGTGTATCTGTATCAACCTAATTCCCCACTACAGGACAAATAAAGGATTATTCTAACTTTTCATCACAAACTTTTTAACGGAGATGGTTTGAGAAAGTGATTGGCTCGCTTCTGCCCACTCAAGCAGAAGGGAGGCCCACGGCTGAATCCGATTGGCTCCTGCTGGTCAGCGTGTGGATGACCTGAGGTGGCCAACAGGAAGTGAGGTGTCGCTCTCAGTGTCTGAGAGCTGCTCTGTCACTTAACACAGGCTCAACAAGCACACATGGTCTCGCTTTAATACCACACTGGTGTGTGTGTGTGTGTGTGTGACGGGTGTGTGTGCGATGGCTGCGCGTGCGTGACCCAAGGAAAGAGGAATGCTCATTTATAATAAGAACTTTATTGGACCTTTGTGTCGAATCGTACAGTACAAACTTAAGACAGCCCAAACCACCACAGAGCTAAAGTGATTCTGGCTACCTGCCAGGAGAGAGGGGGGGGGGCACTTCACCCTACTTGCCTCAGGGGGGAACGTCCCTGTACTTACTGTAGGTCGCTCTGGATAAGAGCGTCTGATAAATGACTCCATGTAATGTCAATGTTTGGACCCTCCCTCCCATTCAGATGAAGGGGCCAAACTTGTGCCTGGTAGTGTAGGTGAGGAGGTCCCAGTGGACTCACCATGGTGTTGATGTGACTGAGCAGAGTGTGGAGGAACTCCCTCAGTCTGCCCAGGTGGAGGCTTGCATCTCTCTGGTGCTCCGGCCTCTCACCCTGGCCCCACTCCACAGCCTTCCCCAGCCAGAAGCTCCCCTCCTGGGCATCCACCCCAGGGGCTGCTGGGGCACGGAGCATCGCTTCGGACGCTGAAAAACAGAAAAATCATGGTTCCACGCTGACATAACTCTCCTAGATACCATGGTGAGTTCAGAACCAGAGAGACAGTCTGGTATAAGATTGATCAACCTTGTTTTGTATCTAAACACCAAGGATTTGGGTGGCTGAGCGGTTAAGGAATGGCACTAGTAATCAGAATGTTGCCGGTTCGATTCCCGGCCGTTCCAGATGATGTTGCGTCCTTGGGCAAAGCACCCTACTTGCCTCAGGGGGGAATGTCCCTGTACTTACTGTAAGTCTCTCTGGATAAGAGCGTCTGATAAATGACTCCATGTTAATGTACATTTACTCATTTAGCAGACGCTTTTATCCAAAGCGACTTACAAGAGAGCTTTTACAAAGAGCATCAGTCATTGAGCATAGCAACATGATAGATAAAATAAAGATAGATAGATATAAATGCGTAACACAACGATTGTGAACATAAAGCAAGAGATACAACAACGACACTGGCAAGTCACCATATGGGGACCAACAAATAGTTCTAAACAACATTAGATTATGTGAAGTGCCATACTATTCCTAAGTGCCATTAGATTCTCTAAATATGTGAGTTTTAAGCCTAGCGTAGAAGGGCCCAGGTGAACCTTGTTCCGTCATCCGTGTTTCCAGCCTGTGAAGGTAAACACAAGGTGTTGTGTGTGTGTGTGTGTGTGTGTGTGTGTGTGTTCGTCAGAAGCTGGGGGGACTGGGCGTTGTGATGATAGCTGTAACACAGACACTACAGGGTCAGGCGTGGGGGGGGGGGGGGTTCTTTTACGATCACCTTGTTACAGAGCTCTTGTTTAATGTCTTGCCATCATCTCTGCTGGAAAGCTCTAACCTGTGTGTGGAATCTCCCTGCTAAGGCCGGGGGGGGGGGGGGGGGGGGGGGGGGGGAGCCTCTTGTTGACTTGGGGAAGACTTTAGTTGTGGCACCTGACTAAACTGAACACCCGACTAGCAACAAATATTCTCCAGGTCACCATGACGACCAGAGGCTGAACTCTCTTGTACACAAACTTCCAAATTTGAGGCAAGAACTTGATGCGACCGAAACAAAAATGAATGAATAAAAGAAGCCTTCTTAAACCTGTGGGCTTTCAGAAGTACAGCTGACCGCTCCAGTTGTGAAATACTGAGCCTGGTTCAGGTCAAGCAGCCGGCTGTGCTTTTGACTTGTTTACCATTTAGTGTGTGGAACACAGGCCAAACTACATTAACATGGAGTCATTTATCAGACGCTCTTATCCAAAGCGACTTACAGTAAGTACAGGGACATTCCCCCTGAGGCAAGTAGGGTGAAGTGCCTTGCCCAAGGACACAATGTCACATAGTCACAGCTGGGAATCGAACTCACAACCTTCCAATCACTAGCCCGATGCCTTAATTACCAGCCATTTTAAGGGGTCTTACCGACTGTTTAGAGGTCTTACCGACTGTTTAGGGGCCTTACTAGCTGATTAGGGGCCTTACTGATGGTTTAGGGGTCTTATCAACTGTTGATGGGCCTTACTGACTGTTTAGGGGCCTTACCGACTGTTTAGTAACTTTTATAGACATACACGTGTCTGTGTAGTCTTCTTATCAGAGCTGCAGTTCACCAGTCCGCCACAGGATGGCAGTGTTTCAGTGTTTCAGAAGGAAGGCTGCAGTCTACTGGTGGATCTGACCAATTTGTGACCATCCCTGTTCCCTGCAGGACACTGAAGATAGCGATGAAGACAGTGAAGATAATGATGAAGACAGTGGAGATAATGATGAAGACAGTGGAGATAATGATGAAGACAGTGGAGATAATGATGAAGACAGTGGAGATAATGATGAAGACAGGGGAGATAATGATGAAGACAGGGGAGATAATGATGAAGACAGGGGAGATAATGATGAAGACAGTGGAAGTGTTAAAATAACCAAAAGTGTTTAACAGGACTTTAGAGGAGAGGAAATTTGAACAGGGAGATTTCAGACTGGTACCAGCAGTTTGACAGCTTTAAAAATCCCATAATATTCATAACAACACGTACCTAGCACGTGACAAAGTCCGCTCGTAAACTTCAGATAGTTCTGCTGCAGGAGGCCGCAGGAAAAAGACACATTTTAACTTTTATTTCCTTTTTTTCTTAAAGTATCTTTCTTTGTTTTCTCTCTCCTTTCTTCCGCGGAACCAGATTTTGAACTTCCCACTTCCGGTGCGATGCCGGATATGGATGAATCCGATTGGTCTAGCGGAGAGAAGGCCACGCCCACTCTCTTTTCTGAGCGTTACAGGAACATTTAATAAAATGTTTAGGATTTATATTTATATTTATTCATTTAGCAGACTTTTTTATCCAAAGTTTTAAGTTTTAAATACTATAAATGCATATTAAGCCCCTAAGTGCAGATCTGTATTTACCTACACTGTAAATACTGTCAAAATACTGTCAAGATTTGTACAACAAAGCTGTATATTTGTACTGCCAAATTTGTACTGCCAAATGCAAAACATGCTCTCTTTATATTCTGCTTCTGCTACCTGTTTTGCACTTCTGGTTGGAAGCTAACTTCATTTCGTTACCCTGTACTTATACATGTGTAATGACAATAAAGTTGAATCTAATCTAAATGTCATACTGGGAATTGCTTGAGTCTTGCTACATTCAAATGAACCAGTAGGGGGTGCTGCACCATGGCGCTGTCTCCTGGATTCTGTTACAGTTTAACTGATCCTGTGTTGAGATCAAATTGGAGGCAATTCATCATGATGATGACTCAATGTATGTCAATACTGGTTGTGAGTTCAATTCCTGGCTGTGGCTACATGTGGTTGTGTCCTTGGGCAAGGCACTTCACCCTACTTGCCTCAGGGAGAATATCCCTGTACTTACTGTAAGTTGCTTTGGATAAAAGAGTTTGCTAAATGAATAAATGTAAATGTTTATCAGCATCTTGTTACATCCAATAAATATGCGTAATGTCATGGGCATTACGTACTAAAGTACTTGATGGTACTAGTACTTCAAACATGGTTCCCTTCAACCAGTGGGGTAATCCGTTCCCCAGTCTATCATCCATCCCGGTGTCGCTACAGCATGCCTCATCCTCTCATCCCCTCAGAAAGGAGAGAGGGAGCGAGGGATGAGGAGGAAGTGTCTTGCCCAAGGACACAACGTCATGTAGCCTCAGGAGGGAAATCGAACAGACCCTGCATCACTTCCCCTGGACGGTATTTACGGAGGCCGTTTAGAGGCTGACGAGGCTCTTCTAGGCCTCGGAGGCCGAGGGGACGTCGTTGTCGAACGCTGACCAGGTGACTCTTCGTTGAGAGAAGCATTTCCTTGGATGCTGGTCATCACAGTAGCCACGCCCCTTCAGACGCACGTGACCCAACCCTCCACCCTACCGTTCCATTCCCGGACCGGACCATGACCTGGTGGAGAGAACAAAGGGGGGGAAACGCTCTTTCTGAGAGTGTGAGAGAGTATTCCGGGAAAGAGCAAGAAAAGTAAGCGAGGTGTCGAAGGTTTGTCAGAACATCCTGGGTGAAAAACCGCAGTGTGCCCCCCCCCCCCCCCCCCCCCCCCCCCCCCATTAGACACTAATGGATGGGATGTTGCCTTAGTAACGTACAGATGGAATCATGGCCTGGATATATTTTCAGATTGTCAAATGGTATCAGAATCCTTCAGCAGGCATGTTAGTAATTCAGCACCAGTCTTGGTGAGAAGATAAAACTGTCATGGAGTCATTTGGGGGGCAACTACAGAGCTGACTGAGAGAGTGTGGATCGTTCCCTAAGCTTGAAACAATGGGTATGCTGTGTGTGTGTGTGTGTGTGTGTGTGTGTACATGCCCTTGTGTATGTGCGGTACGTATGCGTTTGGGTATTTGTGTAAGCCTGTCATTTCGGCGGGGGTCACGAGTGTGTGGACCAGACGGCATAGCAGAGACAAGAATGCGAGGGGTCTCAACGTATGTCCCTGCGGTACGCCAAACAAACAATGAAGGGCTTCCTGGTCTAGAAGGTTCTTCTGAAAAATCACCACGAAGCTCCCAGCAGACCCAGAGCTGGACCATGAAAGGTTTGTTTAAACAGAGGTAATGGACATGGTGTGTGTGTGTGTGTGTGTGTGTGTGTGTGTGTGTGTGTGTGTAGGTTTACTATATGAACACACTTCTTCCTTGTGAAAGATTGTTTGTGTGTGTGTGGTAAAACGGGCCATAATTCATGGCTGTGCCTTAAAATGTATGCGCAGTATAAGTGTATGCGTGTGTGTGTGTGTGTCTAAGTGGGAGCTGGAACAGAGAGTGTGTGTGTATCGGAGAGAGGCTGTCTGTAACATGGGGAATGTGTTTAAAGTGGTCTAATGGCTCCGCATTAGACTTCAGAACTACTGTGGTTAGAACCAGTTCTGCTGTGTGGTGTGTGTGTGTGTGTGTATTGGTTCACTAGTGTAGGGTGGTGCCTGTAACCTGCTTGCCAAATGGAAACATAGCTCAACTGTACTGTAGGTACACTGTTGAGTTGAGAAAATATGACTTCAAGTGCGTTATTCATATCGCCCTGCAAAGAAAATGGTGTGTGTGTGTGTGTGTATCAGCTCATGTCTGTGTGTTACCTGAACTCCAGACAGTTTATCTTTGCGGTCGAATCCCTGGAGCTAAGAGTTTTTACCCGACTCGAGACCTTTTTTTCGATTCACAAATTGAACAAATTGATTCCTTAAACCTTCACAGGGTTTTTCTGTTTGCGTGTTCTGTTGTAAACGTCTTTAAAACGCAAGAAAATGGCCGATCGCCTGAGTCCAGGTGAACATAAGACTAGATCTGTTCTGCCCAGAGTGTTTATCAAGGCCAAACCTCTGCAAAATATAAGCGTGGAGAACATAAATACTCCAACATGAGGAAGCATATGGTTGGATGGCCGATGTGGAAACCTCTACACACGACACACACACACACACACACACACACACAGTTAAAAACCATGTGTGTTTTTACTGTACCACTGGCTCTATGGTTATTACAGAGCCTGCAGAAAGGGCGTTGGCTTGTGTGTGTGTGTATGTGTGTGTGTGTGTGTGCTGGCAGGGCGGTGGCTTGTGTGTGTGTGTGTGTGTGTGTGTTGGCAGGGCGGTGGCCATGATGGCAGCCAAGGAAGTGACATCACTAAGTGGGTGGCAGCGAGCCGTTTCATCGTCTTTAACCCAAGATCCTTATATTCACGTCCAGGGAAAAGGATGCTTTACTCTGCCTGGATCTGTGTGTGTCTGTTGTGGGTCTGTGTATGTGTGTGTGTGTGTGCTGGGCCCTCTGTGTGTGTGTCTGTTGTGTGTGTGTGTGTGTGTGTGTGTCTGGGCCCTCAGTGTGTGGATCTCCCCCCCCCCCCCTCGCTCATATCCAGACCAATCCTATTACCGGTTTGGATCCCAGTCCTTGGCCAGTACTTTGGCTCCATCTGAGGGTTTGTGTGTGTGTTCGTGCCCCCACACAAACATGGAGTCCTCCCAACATGTGTGTGTGTGTGAGAGAGAGACAGAGACCACAGGGATGGACCAGGGCAGTGTGGTGTCTTACACTATGCACACAATGTTTTATAATCTAGAAACCTGCTATGTTTGGGGTCGATCACGTTGCTCTCCTCAGTGACTGATGCTCTTTTGTAAAGCTCTCGTAAGTCGCTTTGGATAAAAGCGTCTGATAATTGAATAATCTGTGACCAATCTAAAACAGCTCTTTACTCCTGGGTCTCTGCACACACACACACACACACACACACAGGTCTAAACTCACCTTTACATATCCAAGCCGAAAAGAGAATATAATTTAAAGTCATGATCTTATGAAAAGCCTGTGTCAAATACTGAAGGTTAACATGTCCTCATTGACTGAAGAAAAGTGTTCTGTGTGCTGATTGGCTCGCGAGAACTTCAGTTGCAGGTTAATTGACCGTTTGTTACCATGGAAATACTTGGTTGTGCTACTTTTGACAATCCAGAGCAGCCAATCAAAACACCCCTAAACCTGTTATAAGTTCAGTCCAAACCTGTACGAGCGGTTCTGTCAGGTGGCTCAGCAGGTTAAGGCGTTGGCCTCATGATCGGAAGGTGTGTGAGATCGATTCCGGCTGTGGCTTCATGACGTTGTGTCATTGGGCAAGGCACTTCACCCTACTTGCCTCAGAGGGGGGGGATGTCCCTGTACTTGCTGTAAGTCATGATGTATGATTCACGATCTAAAAAACCCACTGTGTTCGGGGTCTATCACGTTGCTATGCTCAATGACTGATGCTCTTAGTAAAAGCTCTCTCTTGTAAGTCGCTTTGGATAAAAGCGTCTGCTAATGAATACATGTAAAAATGTAAATGTAAGTCGCTCTGGATAAGAGCATCAGAAATGTATTTTCTGTCAAATAAAGTCATTTAGAACAATGAACCTTTCTCTGATTGAGAATGACTTCTGGGTGGAGGTTGGAACATCATGATTTGGAAAACAGTGTCCAGATGATTAACTCAGAAACTTTTTCTACAACGAAACACTCCTACACGGAAATAATTACGTTAACAGCAGAGCCTAATGGAAGGAAGAAGACCCTAACGAGGTGTACTAGACAGCAGCTGAGGAAGAAGAGGAGGGTCTCCCATTGGCAGATGGGGTGTGATGGAGGGTGGGTTCAGCCCGAGCAGGGGGGAGGGGAGGGGGGGGGCAGATAGTTCAGAGGTGACACACACACACACATCTGCTTTCAATAGACCGAGAGAGAGTGTGTGAACGTTAAGAAGGAGCGTTGAGCGAACACGCGCTCGTGTTCAGCATCATGGGTCAGTCTGCACACTCATCCATGACAGGATTCAGTCGCAGAGTGTCTGAGTGTGTGTGTGTGTGTGTTGGTGTGTGTGTGTGTGTGTGTGTGTGTGTGTGTGTGTGTGTGTGTGTGTGTGTGTGTGTGTGTGTGTGTGTGTGTGTGTGTGTGTGTGTGTGTGTGTGTGTGTGTGGAAAGCGAGGGAGTGTGTACTGCCACATCATAATCAAACCTAGGACAGAGTTTTGTTTTCAGCACGTACAGAGATGCGTATGAAAACAGCTTGTGAAGACCACTTCCTGTTTGGGCCGTGTCGGATGTTGCGTGAGCCTGTCTGTGTACGTGTGTGAATCTGTGTGTGCGTACAACGTATATTTGTATACATGCCTGTGTGTGTGTGTGTGTCTTTCTGGCACTTGTGACTGTTGATGTAGGCAGTCTGAAGTCCCAGGCAAGTCTGTGCTCCTAAAACGTGTGTGTGTTTGTGTGTGTGTTTGTGTGTGTTTGTTTGTGTGTGTGTGTGTGTGTGTGTGTGTGTATGTTTGTGTGTGTGTGTATTGAGGTGTGTTGGTGTGTGTGTTGTGTGTGTGCGTCCGTATGTGTGTCTGTGTCTGTGCTTGAGTGTGTTTGTGTGTGGTTGGGTGTGTGAGTGTGTGTGTTTGTGGGTGCTTGCGTGTGTATGTTTGTGTGTTAGTGTGTGTGTTTGTGTGTGTGTGTTAGTGTGTGTGTTTGTGTGTGTGTGTGTGTGTTAGTGTGTGTTAGTGTGTGTGTGTGTGTGTGACTTGCCTCCCTTCATCTCTGTTCCTCATTAGGTATCTGTCATGTTTCCAGTATGAATAAACAGACCCCCTCTCTCCTCCCTCCCTCCCCCTCTCTCCCCCTCTCTCCCCCTCTCTCCCCCTCTCTCCTCCTCCCTCCCCCTCTCTCTCCCCCTCTCTCCCCTTCTCTCCCCTCCTCCATTCTTCTCAGTTTGTGAATGGACGGAACATTGAAGTCTGAAGTGTTTACAAACAGCTTGTTTTCTGGAGGGTGACAGGATCCAGCCTACCTGCCCTACAGGCCACTCCCTCCCTGCCTCTGAAGAGGGAGAGAGATGGGAGGGAGAGAGATGAAGAGAGAGAGATGGGAGGGAGAGAGATGAAGAGAGAGAGAGAGAGATGGGAGGGAGAGAGATGCAGAGAGAGAGAGAGATGGGAGGGATAGTGATAGACATGCAGAGAGAGATTAGTAGATTATTGTGTTCATGCAACTCTCCCAAACACACATGAAATAGTTTAGCGGTTGACCCCCCCGGTTGACCCCGCCACACACACACACAAACCCACACGCTGACTGTTTCCATACATTGTTGTTGCATGTTTACTGGCAGAGACAAGCCCAAACCAAGGGCAGGCTTGTGTGTGTGTGTGTGTGTATGTATTTGTCATCTTTGCCATAAACACAACTGCATCATGCTAAAGGCTTCCATGTGCTGGAACTTAATCACTACAAATAGAAAGAGGACAAAGGCGAAAGAGAGGGAGAGAGAGGAGGGAGAGAGAGGGAGAGAGAGGGAGAGAGAGGGGGAGAGAGGGAGAGAGAGAGACAGAGAGAGAGAGAGAGAGGGGACAGAGACAGAGAGA
>CM059316.1:1995000-1997500 GCA_030340665.1 Neosalanx taihuensis | reverse complement strand
TGAACACAGCTGATGTCATCAGTGTGAGTCTGGTTCTGCCGCTCTAGACAGTGCTCTGGGGTGTTTAAGAGTCCTCTGCATCTCTGTGTTCACACACTCTCTCACACACTCTCTCTTCCTCTCACACACACACACACAAACACACAAGCTGGGGAGAAGAGAGAGGGAGGGAGGGAGAGAGGAGAGAGAGAGAGGGGGAGGGAGGAGAGAGAGAGACAGAGAGAGGGCGGAAGTGCATCTTCGTGGATTTGAGTTACATCGAACTGATAATGAAATAAATCAAGTTATTCAACTGGTTAAGACATATATGACATATCTTTGCTCAAAACTAACGTTGTGAAAAATGACGACAGTGAGGTACACCTGCCATGGTAACACAGGCAACTACTGCCTAGATCAGGGGTGGGTAATACTGGTCCTTGAGGGCCGCTGTCCTGAAGGTTTTAGATGTTTCCCTGCTCCAGCACACCTGATTCAAATCAACAGGTCGTTATCAAGCTCTGTGGAAGCCTTATCATTATTATCAGGTGTGCTGGAGCAGGGAAACATCTAAATCCATTCAGGACAGCGGCCCTTGAGGACCAGGATTGCCCACCCCTGATCTAGATGAAAAAACGTCAACTGACATAGGCTGATTTAACAGTTAATCTGGCATTGTGTTTTGAGGAAATTAAAGACTTTCTTACTACGTTAAGGACTATCTTATTTTTTTCTTATTATGATGGTAAGCATTACATGAGCTTAGTGAGCTAATAGCATAGCATAGCTATTGATATATAGACATACTGTATAGTTGGGAGTTGCAATCCTGTTGGAAAAAGCTAATAAGCACGTCGTCTTACCTCAGAGTTCGTGGGTGACGTCTGGATCTGGAAGTTTCCTGCTATGTGCTGCTGAGCAGATGCACGAGGTAGAGGACCGAGCCAAGTGCCACCTTTGACTCCTCTCTCTCTCTCTCTCTCTCTCTCTCTCTCTCTCTCTCTCTCTCTCTCTCTCTCTCTCTCTCTCTCTCTCTCTCTCTCTCTCCCTTTCTCCCTCGTTCTCTCTCCCTTTCTCCCTCGTTCTCTCCCTCTCCCTCCCTCCCTCCCTCCCTCCCTCCCTCCCTCCCTCCCTCCCTCCCTCCCTCCCTCCCTCCCTCCCTCCCTCCCTCCCTCCCTCCCTCCCTCCCTCCCTCCCCCTCTTTATCTCTTCCACTCTCCCTCCCTCTCTTTCTCCCTCCCTCCCTATCCCTCCCTCCCCCCCACTCCCCCTTGCCACAGCAGTCTACTCAAGGCCACATGCCCTATTTCATTACACTGAACAGGCCATCTGTATTGTAACTACAACCAATTTCCTTGCAGTCTATAAAGATGTCAATCAAAATCATACCGAACAGCAGAGTGGAGGTGGGTGGGAGGAGGGGGGAGGGAGGTGGATGGGGCGGGGGAGGGGCTCTCAGAGGGAGCTGCTGGATTCGGGACCAGATGTCAGCCAGTTGAAACACCATGTTGGAGAGACGTTAAACTTGACTGAGGGGGGGAACACAGTCAGCACTGTGCCCCCCTGTACCCCCCTGTGAAGACCCTGTGCCCCCTGTGGAGACCCTGTACCCCCCTGTACCCCCTGTGGAGACCCTGTACCCCCCTGTGAAGAACCTGTACCCCCCCATGAAGACCCTGTACCCCCCTGTGGAGACCCTGTACCCCCACTGTGAAGAACCTGTACCCCCACTGTGAAGACCCTGTACCCCCACTGTGAAGACCCTGTACCCCCCTGTGAAGACCCTGTACCCCCCTGTGGAGACCCTGTACCCCCCTGTGAAGACCCTGTACCCCCTGTGAAGACCCTGTACCCCCCTGTGGAGACCCTGTACCCCCTGTGGAGACCCTGTACCCCCCCTGTGGAGACCCTGTACCCCCCTGTGAAGACCCTGTACCCCCCCTGTGCCCCCCTGTGGAGACCCTGTACCCCCCTGTGCCCCCCTGTGGAGACCCTGTACCCCCCTGTGAAGACCCTGTACCCCCCTGTGGAGACCCTGTACCCCCCTGTGGAGACCCCTGTACCCCCCTGTGGAGACCCTGTACCCCCCCTGTGAAGACCCTGTACCCCCCTGTGGAGACCCTGTACCCCCCTGTGGAGACCCTGTACCCCCCTGTGGAGACCCTGTACCCCCCTGTGGAGACCCTGTACCCCCTTGTAAACGACAGCCGTGTTACAAGAATACAAGAACTCATGGGAAATCCTACACATGCTAACTTGTCTCAATGCTTCAAAAATCATCACCCCAAGTCCAAAAGGATTTCTTTAACATTCATTTATTAAAGTTATAAACAAAGAGACAAATAAGTTATAATAGTTTATTTGTTAGAATTCTATCAGTGTTTGAACATTAATATTTAGAGAGCTAGTACAAGTTCTACTTTCATGGCCAACCGTTCACAAGCCAGAGAAACAGATGGATGAGTTGTCGCTCTCTGCTATGCTGAGATAATACTGAAGAATGGAAACCTGTTATCAGTAA
>CM059316.1:1990000-1992500 GCA_030340665.1 Neosalanx taihuensis | reverse complement strand
GGATGCTGACTCAGAGGAACCCTGTTCACATCACAGAGCCACAGACATGAGGGGACGATATTCAGAGATCACACACACATCCCTATACAGTACACACACACACACACACACATCCCTGTACAGTACACACACACACACACACACACACACACACACACACACACACACACACACACACACACACACACACACACCATCCATAAAGGCAATGCAGGTTCTGTTCAGAAACAGGAGTTTGTACAGCTCCTAAATTATAGCTACTTTTTTGTCTGTTTTGCATTTACATATGTGTACATCTTTTAAATATAGATAGAAATATTGAGAGCAATAGTCCGCTGGGTTACAGTAAGAATCAGCACCGCGGGGGGGGGGGGGGGGGGGGGGGGACCCCTTAGGGGTGTCTGTGAGCCTGGGACCAGGCCAGGCCAGGCCGGGGTGGGCCGGGGTGGGCCGGAAGACTGGGTGGTCTGTTGAAGGAGCTCATCTTTGGCAGTTGTGATTCACCTTCAGCACTAGGAATAGCAACGACACACAGGCAGGGGTCACAACGGTGGAGAGAGCAGCCACACACACACACACACACACACACAATAAAAACACGTCCTCCACAGCTTGGTCTAACAGGGTGCATGATGGGATAGCTAGCCTCACCTCACCTCAGTCTAACAGGGTGCATGATGGGATAGCTAGCCTCCCCTCAGCTTGGTCTAACAGGGTGCATGATGGGATAGCTAGCCTCACCTCAGCTTGGTCTAACAGGGTGCATGATGGATAGCTAGCCTCACCTCAGCTTGGTCTAACAGGGTGCATGATGGGATAGCTAGCCTCACCTCACCTCAGTCTAACAGGGTGCATGATGGGATAGCTAGCCTCCCCTCAGCTTGGTCTAACAGGGTGCATGATGGGATAGCTAGCCTCACCTCACCTCAGTCTAACAGGGTGCATGATGGGATAGCTAGCCTCCCCTCAGCTTGGTCTAACAGGGTGCATGATGGGATAGCTTGCCTCACCTCAGCTTGGTCTAACAGGGTGCATGATGGGATAGCTAGCCTCCCCTCAGCTTGGTCTAACAGGGTGCATGATGGGATAGCTTGCCTCACCTCAGCTTGGTCTAACAGGGTGCATGATGGGATAGCTTGCCTCACCTCAGCTTGGTCTAACAGGGTGCATGATGGGATAGCTAGCCTCACCTCAGCTTGGTCTAACAGGGTGCATGATGGGATAGCTAGCCTCACCTCAGCTTGGTCTTTCTGCTTCACACTCCATATCCTGGAGTTCCATGGCGTCCATCTTGGTTCCCCGCTGCTCCGTCATGGCCTCCTGTGGCACGTGAGGGTCCTGGAACACAGGCTCCTCCTCCTCTTCCGGAGACCCCGCCCCCGCTGCCGGAGACCCCGCCCCCCGCCGCATGCCGGCCGCTCGTGGAAGCGTGTCCCGGGAAGGAGGGAGGGGTCTGGGTGGAGAGAGGGGCGGAATGGACAGCCACCGTCACCAAGGCGGAGGCTGTGACCGTGGTGATGGGTTGGCAGTAAGGGGCGGGGTTAGGGTTAGGGTGATGGTGATTGGGCCAGGGGTTGTGATGGGGGCGGGCCCTGTGCTGTCTGTGGCTGGAGGAGGAGGAGGGGCCCCGGTCTCAGAGGCCGTCTCGAAAGCGTCCATGCGCGGGCGGGAGGGGGGGGACGGAGGGAGGGCTGCGGGTGGGGGTCTCTGGTGGTGTTGTTCCTGGATGCTCTGGGGTGCTGGGAGGAGGAGGAGGAGGAGGAGGAGGAGGGGGCTGACATGGCCTGGGGGAGGAAGGGAATCACAATCAGAATCAGGTTTATTCGCTATGCAAGATTAACAAACATAGAATTCACTGTGGCAGGAATGAGCAAACATAGAACATATATGTGGCATACTAATAAAATAAAAAATGTAAAATACACTACAGATATGGTACATATGAACAAATAATACAAATGATACAAATAGTACAAATGATACAAATAACATGGAGGTACAAATAACATAGGTACAGAGTGGAATGGGTATATATAGTACGTGGGGGGTGGTATATACACAGTAGTGTAAACAGTAGTGCAAAAATCACAGTAGTACATTTTTACGTTTAAAGTGTTGTGTGCTAAAGTGGCGGAGAAAAAAAAAAAGAAGAGCGACACAACAACACAATCACAATTGTTGTTATTGTTATATTACCCTGCAACTCAGTGTGCTGTACTTTACCCTGCTGCTGTTGTGAACTGCAATTTCCACCCCTGGAGGACAAATAAAGGTTCATCTAATCTGATCTAATCTACATGCCAACACGCAAGAGGGAGTCAGCACCTGGGGAGTCAGGTGGCTCAGCGGTCAGGTTCTTAACCTGGGTTCGATCGAACCCCAGGGGGTTCAGTGAGTCAGTCTCAGGGGTTCGGCGGAGGTCAAGACACACACATCCGAATCAAATGATTCGTGATGACACGACCAAGTAAGAAGGGTTCGTAAAGTGCATATGAAACTG
>CM059316.1:1950000-1985000 GCA_030340665.1 Neosalanx taihuensis | reverse complement strand
GGAAGATCGTTCCGGAACAATCCATGCTCAGCTCAGACCTAAAAGAAAATCATTCATGTACATCTGGCACCCTGTTCTAACATTTAAAACCAAGTTCCCATGAAGGAATGCCGCCTAAGAGAGTATAGCTCTCTCAAACGCACACATCGCAAAGCATCGGAAAATCACACACACACACGCATCTTGAATTCTATGTTTGTTCATCTAGCATAGCGAATAAAACCCCAATTCCGATTCTGATCTTGACAGCTGATCTTCATTTAAACGAATAAATAATAAAAAAAATGAATACAATCGATTTAAATGAGTCTTTGGACAGCCACGGGAGCCTGCACACCCTCCACAGCGCCGCTGGACGATCGCGAGGGAAGGCGAGCTTGTGTGCCCAGACGGGCGCTTGCAAATGATATCGACGCGTCCATGTAGCATCAGGTATACCAGCTATACGCCTTCGACACGAGCCCTCCCTCCCCCTCCCTCCCCCTCCCTCCCCCTCCCTCCCCCTCCCTCCCCCTCTTTCCGCTGTCCTTCCACCACCAGCGCCCCAGACGTCCTGTCTGCCTCCACCATGACTCTCCCTGACCCCTGACCCCTGAAGGGGGTCTTGTCTGTGCCGGGTCACGTCCTGTTTGGGACAGCAGGATCTGAGTCAAGCGCAGTCCCGGGTTAACGCCATGACGGGGGTCTGACATGGTGTCGAGTCTTCCTGAAAGGGGATGGGGGGGGCGGCTTGGTGAAGCTCACTGCTTCACACACACACACACACACACACACACACACACACACACACACAGACAAACACACACACACACACAGTCTGGCTCCGTCTCCTACTTTCTCTATAAATGTTTTTAAAAAGCTGTGAGCTACACGAGATCCTCTCCAGATATCGTATTCAGCCGTCGTGAGTTCCCCATCCAACCACAACCCGCCAGTTCCCCATCCAACCACAACCCGCCAGTTCCCCATCCAACCACAACCCGCCCAGAACTCTGTCACGCTGTCTTAAAGGAGAACATGTTGTGTCATCGCCACGCCGCCGCGACCCCGAGCCGAACCGACACATCGTTCAAAATATTTTGTTCAGAACGGTGGTGTGACATTGGGATCTGTTTGGAATTTGGGGTTCGCGGTCTGACTGCGCGTAGATCGCATGAGAGAGGGTGAAACCCCCCCCCCCCCCCCCCCCAAACCCCCCCACCCCGCCCACCCCCCCCCCCCCAAACTGAAGCTGCGCTCGTAAACAAGACAAACATGATCATCGTCCGGACAGGGCACATCTGGTTTTGGGGCCTCCTCTGATTGGAGCTGCAGCAGGCCGCGCTGCATTAGAATTAGCGGGAGGTGTGCGTGTGCAGAACAGGACCCGGGCGTTTGGGGACGTCTCACCTGCTGCAGAAGTAAATCTCCTTTTACGAAGCGACACGTTCGGTTCGAAGGCTTTACTTTGACTTTAATGTGACAGGTACAATTACAGAGAGGGGGGGGGGACAAAGAGAGATAGAGGAAGATGTCAAGGAAACGACTGAGGTCAAACCCTTCAGTAAGAAGGTGCACGCCCACTTAAGAACCCTGCTCCAGGTTCCAGATCTCATCCACGTTCCATGTTCTTTACCCATCAGCCCCCTTGTTCTGCTTACATTTACATTTATTCATTTAGCAGACGCTTTTATCCAAAGCGACTTACAAGAGAGAGCTTTTACAAAGAGCATCAGTCACTGATCATAGCAACGTGATAGACCCCGAACACAGTGGGTTTTTTAGATCATGAATCATACATCATGAGAACCAATAAGTGCCAAGGGAAGAACTATAAATGCTCGGTTGCGTTTATCAGATTCTGACTGTGATCGAGGATCAGAGCTTGGGAATGTGTTCTTGGGGTCTTTACACCACTACACTATCGCTGCTGCTTGGTTCTCGGGCTGAAAGGCAAAGAAGTCAAGTGAAGGTGGCTCAGCGGTTAAGGTGTTGGCCTCATGATCGGAAGGTTGTGATTTTGATTCCCGGCTGTGGCTATATGATGTTGTGTCCTTGATTAAGCCACTTCACTTTACTTGCTTCAGGAGGAATTTCCCTGTACTCACTGTAAGTCGTTCTGGATAAGAGCGTCTGCTAAATGAATATTTATTTATTCAAACCGTCCTCATTCGAAGCACCTGGAAATCCGGCGTTGAAAGAAGATTTTGAATGAGGGACGAGGAGGATGAGGGCAGACCAGATACAACCGGCTTGTGCGAGAACGTGGGCGAACGAACTTCTGTACTTGTGCGTGTGAGTGTGTGTGTGTGTGTGTGTGTGTGTGTGTGTGTGTGGTGTTTGCGAGCGAGACTGAGTAATGAAGCGGATTATTTGTATCTGTCAGGCCAACATCCTTCTGGGAGGCAGACCATGAGGGGTAGCCTTACTTGATAGCCTGAGCACATGCTCATGGACTTCCGAGGAATAAATCCTGACTAAATAAACACGCTCGGTCTCCAAAAGTCTTCCCCACACCAAATACCCTCCGTTCTGAAAGAGTCCTCAACGCTCATGAGCTTTTCTAGTACATTCTTACACCCAGTCGATGTGTTGTTATTCTCTGCCGCAATATCCAATCCAACACCAGCTGAGACACCAGGTGAATCGTCAAATATTAATGTTCAGTCCAGTTCAGTTTCAGTTTATTGTCCCCCAAAGGAGGAAACTTGACTTGCAGCAGGTAAAAAACAAACAGACAGCACATCAGTTAAAAAGCACATCCACATACACGTAACACAGACTAGTTAAAAACAGTTACACTAAAATTCCTCTAAAACTTCAAGAATGCGACGGAGGATTTAACTGCATCGTCATTACAGTTCAGTCTTGAGTCTCCGGACCAGAAGGAGAACGACACCAGGTTCAAAAAACATCTCATATTCGAACCAAAAAGGTTAAAAAGCAGTCTTTTAAAATCATGGTGGCGAGGGGGGGGGGGGGGGGTTCAGCTTTGAATGGTTACTCCCGATGGCCTCATTACAACTGCACTAGTCAACGACCGTCGTGCAGGAAAGCTCAGTAATGGCTTTCTGGGTAACAGCATCCCCCCCCCACACCCACCCACCCCCACAAAGTTCAACAGTATTCAGAACAAATTGTTCCTCTAGGGAAGCCCTTTGAAATATGTCTGGCTGCGACGTTTTGGGTTCAGGGTGAAACCTTCCTCCTCAAAAGAACGACCCTTCATCCCCTTACCAGGGATCGACAGGTTAACCGAGGGGGAAATGTGGACCGTGTTGCCCAGGTACGAGCCCCAGGTGAGCAGCCTTAACCAGCCAGTCAGAGCCGGCCAGCCTGGTTCTCTGTTCTCTGATCTTTCTCCTCCGCATGCCAGCTCTGCGCCCGCATGACTGATGACCTCCAATCAGACTCTTTATTTTGAGAAGGGGGCCGACATTTTTGGGGGGTACGCAACAGTGGATTTGTTCATTTTCCACTGTTCATTTTCCCCCCTCTCTCTCCCCCCCCCCTCTCTCTCACCCCCCCTCTCTCTTACCCACCCATGCCCCCCCCTCTCTCTTCTGTATCTCTCTCACCCCCCTCTCTCTTACCCACCCATGCCCCCCCCTCTTTCTCTCTCTCTCGTGTGTATCTCTCTCACCCCCCCCCCTCTCTCCCCCCCCACCTCTCTCTGTTCAGAGCAGACCCTGGTTTCAGGACCTGCGGAGGAGGCAGAGACTGTGGGCGACCCGACCCTCCACCCCCACCCCCACCTCCACCCCCACTCCCACCTCCACCCCCACACCCACCTCCACCCCCACCTCCACCCCCACCCCCACCCCCACCCCCACCTCCAAAACAGGGCTAACGACGCCCCTGCCTACACATGCCTCATATCATGCACATTGTCTGCTATAGTGTATCCAGCCTGTGTTTATCTAAGACTTGCTCCTTTCAGCAAGGACCTATCTGTCCTCAGTCGATCTAGTTTTCTTTCTATCATACGCACACACGTACACACACTAGTTGTGTGTGTGTGGATGTTGCGTGTCAGGGCTGAGGGCCCTGTCTCTCTCCGGGTGATGTTTCGGTGAAAGGAAGTTCGTTGTTTGGTGGGGAGTTGATATATTTGCAAACAGCGGGTTAATCTCTGCTCGGCTAGGCTAAACATGCTGGGGTTTGCTTGCTTATTTCACATAAAAAGAGGAGATCCTTCCCCTTCTCTCACACGCAAGCGAAGGCAAACATTCCCTTCATTGTGGCGATTTCTCTCTGGAAGGACGCCCTCTCTCGCCCCGGAACGAGCCCGAATGTCTTCAGACCACACACAGAGCTGAGTCTGTCTCTCTCTCTCTCTCTCTCTCTGTCTCTCTCTCTCTCTGCCTCTCTCTGTCGCTGTCTTTCTCTTCTCTTCGTTCACAGTCTCTTTCTCTGTATCTCTCACCATCTCTGCTTCTCTGTCTCTTTCTCTCCTCTCACACAAACACTCTCTTTTTCTCTGTCTTCCTCGCTTTTTTTCCCTCTCTCTCTCTCTCTCCCTCTCTCCCTCCCTCTATGTCTCTCTCCCTTCCTCTCTCTGCCTCGCTATGTCTCTCTCTCTCTGTCACTCTCTTTGTGCCTCTCTCTGTCGCTCTTTCTCTTTCAATGTATCTCTCACCCTCTCTGCCTCTCTGTCTCTCTCTCCTCTGACACAAACTCTCTCCCTCTCTCTTCCTCTCTCCTCTCATACAAACACACTCTCCCTCTCTCCTCTCACACAAATACACCCTCTCTATTTCACTCCTCACACAAACAAACTCTCTCCCTCTCTCCTCTCATACAAACACACACTCTCTTTCTCTCCCTCTCTCTCCCTCTCCTCTCATACAAACACACCTTCTCTCTCTCTCTCTCTCTCTCTCTCTTTCTGTTTGTTTGACCACCCTGAACTAAACTCTTGAACTCATTACCAACTATAATGTTTGGTACCCATGTGATCACCCCCCAGGATCACGTGATCACCCCCCAGGATCACGTGATCACCCCCCAGGATCACGTGATCACCACCCAGGATCACGTGATCTTTTCCTTTGTGTTTGACGTTCATCCAGTGGTCGTTGAAGAGCAGAAACAGGAAGGTTAAGGAGTCTGGCTGATGATGGCTTGTTAAGGTGATTCCCTCTAGTGGCTGGGAAGAAAAATCCTCTCAGAAGGAGGAGTCACTCTGATGAAACATTTACATGTATTCATTTAGCAGACGCTTTTATCCAAAGTGACTTACAGTAAGTACAGGGACATTCTCCCTGAGGCAAGTAGGATGAAGTACCTTGCCCAAGGACACAACATCACATAGCCACAGCCGGGGATCGATCTCACAACCTTCTGATCATGAGGCCAACGCCTTAACTGTTGAGCTATCTGACAAAACTGACGGATTCGAATGGGAGCCATTTGTAAAGGAGGAGGTCGGCGGCATGAAGGAGCTGACGGGTCTGACCTGAGCAGAGCCTGAGGAGACTGAGAGGGAACGAGTTGGGTGGCGTCCTGTGTGTGTGTGTGTGTGTGTGTGTGTTTAAATGTGCAAAGGGAATTTACAGTTTTAGGACCACACACAGACACAGACAGAGACATAGAGAGAGAGAGAGAGAGAGAGAGAGAGAGAGAGAGAGACAAGCAAGAGCAGCGCAAAGCGACCACAACATGAACACCTGCTTGGATACTGGAAGTCCCCTGTGGTACAGTGAAACAGAGAAGAAGAGAGTTAATGGAGAGAGAGAGAGAAAGAGAGCCAGAGAGAGAATGAGAGAGGGGAGAGAGACAGAAAGAGACACAGAGAGCGAGCCAGAGAGAGAATGAGAGAGGGGAGAGAGACAGAGAGAGACAGAAAGAGACACAGAGAGCGAGCCAGAGAGAGACAGACAAAGAAAGAGAGAGAGACAGACAGAGAGAGACAGAGACAGACAGAGAAAGAGAGAGAGACAGACAGAGAGAGACAGAGACAGACAGAGAAAGAGATACAAGGTTGCAGGCTGGGAAGTGGGCATGTCTCTGCAGTGGTAAACCAGGGCCATAAAACCAGCCAGCCAGCCAGCCCTGCCCTACCCAGCCCAGCCCTGCTGCTGCCAGGGGCTTAACTGAGATGGTTCCCCCCCCAGCTCTGGAAGTCCCGCTATCACGTCGCTGTTCATTAAAGCCTGGATGTTTCTCACCTCCACAGGGATAAAAGTTTATGTTTAATCAAACGCTCAAACGGGCAGAGAAGTGGGAGAGACAGGCCTGGAGGGGGGGGGGGAGGGAGGGGAGGAAGGGGTGTGTGTAATCGTCGCTTTGGGGGGATTACAAGTGCGTATGACAGCACGATTCTGAACCCCTTACTGGTGTCTCGTTGGCTGGAACACACTCACACTCGGAAAGTCCGCGTCCAACAAGATTCCGCTTCCGATTTCCGAAAACAGTCTTCGAATCGCCCGTGGTGCGGCGATGGCGTGCAAGAGCAAATGGCCGTCTGCACATTCCGCACCAAGCGTCAGATAAAGGATCGCTGCCGAAGCTACCTTCCCCCCCCCCCCCCCCGCCCAGGGACCCTTCCTCTTGGATCCAAGCTCGTTCTCCAGGTTCCTGCGTCCTGCAGCAGTGATGCGCTGCAGCCACGATAAAGAGGCTGAACTGTTTGCTAAACGGTTCGGGGGCAGGAGCTGGAGCTGGACGCCCCGCCGAGTTTCCCATATGGAGGATCTGCGTGTGTGACACGCTCGGATGCCTGGGCCTCATGCCGGTGGGGAACACGTGCGCGCTCCCCGTGCATGCGCGCCACCCTCGCACGCTTCCCCTGCCCTGCTATCTGAAACGACGCGTCAGCCCCGGCAGCCCCCCCCCCCACCCTCACGGCCCCCTGCCCTCGCCCCTTTTCAAACGTAATTGCATGCCGATGCGGCCGAGACGTCCAGTTCTGGTCAGCTGGGCCCTTGTGTTCTGTGTGGCTCCATTGTTGCGACGTGCAGTCATGCTGATCTCCCAGTTCCCCTGGTGCAGTGCATGGTGGGTAGGGAGTTGAGGGGAGAGAGGATGGGGGAGAGATGGAGAGAGGGGGAGAGAGAATGGGGGAGAGAGAATGGGGGAGAAAGACTGGGAGAGAGGTGGCGAGAGAGGAGAGGGATGTGGGGGGGAGAGAGACTGGGGGGAGGGATGGGGAGGAAGGGGGGAGAGAGACACTGAGGGGAGAGATGGAGAGAGGGGAGGGGTGGAGAGAGGGGGAGAGGGAGGTCGGGGGAGAGAGAGACTGGGAGAGAGATGGAGAAAGGGGAAAGAGGATGGGGGGAGAGGGAGGTGGTGGGAGAGAGACACTGAGGGGAGAGATTGAGAGTCGGAAGAGGGGAGAGGGAGAGAGGGGAGAGTTGGGGAGAGAGATTGGAGGAGAGAAGAGGGAGAGAGGAGAGAGAGAGAAAACTGTCACACACACGCATCCACTGTGAGCTTCCCCTTCTGGTCGCTGCGCTGAAACAGACCGGCTCCTCTATGGGGCTGCAGTGTAATGAGAGGGAGTTCTGGTTGTAAATACGTCCCTCTAGAGTTTTCCGTTTCACTGCAGGACTAAAGGGCATGGTCGGCCTATCAGGGTCATCCTTGGCTGCGGCGTTGGATCTCAACATACTGAGGAGAATCATTCGTGTCATCATGGCTGTCTTTGGTCAAATAATTGGCTACTTTCACTCCTTGGGTCTTCGATCCCAGAATGGCTGAACGTCACCCCAGGATTGTTGACAGCCGGAAGGGTCAGTCCCAGACAGGGTCAGTCCCAGACAGGGTCAGCCCCAGACAGGGTCAGCCCCAGACAGGGTCAGCCCCAGACAGGGTCAGCCTCAGACAGGGTCAGCCTCAGACAGGGTCAGCCCCAGACAGGGTCAGTCCCAGACAGGGTCAGCCCCAGACAGGGTCAGCCTCAAACAGGGTCAGCCCCAGACAGGGTCAGCCTCAAACAGGGTCAGCCTCAGACAGGGTCAGCCCCAGACAGGGTCAGTCCCAGACAGGGTCAGCCCCAGAAAGGGTCAGCCTCAGACAGGGTCAGCCCCAGACAGGGTCAGTCCCAGACACCTTGACTGTGGACTAATCTGACCCTGGGACTGACCCTGTCTGGGGCTTGTCTCCAGTCCGCAGAAGTCCCAACGTTCTGCAACAATGTCCCGAGCGCTCTTTCAAGTGTGGGTCTGCCGTTGTGAAACTGAGTGGCTCATAAAAGGAGGGGGGGAGGAGGAGGGGGGAGGGGGGTGGAGGAGGAGGAGAGAATAACTGGATAAGGTTCAAAGCCGTTTGGAGGAGTTTCAAGTATTGTACAACTTCATTTAAAAGCATGGCAGCACCCTTACTGTGCCCAGACCAGCTGAATGCTGCTTATCCTGCGCTTCAGATGTCACTGAATACTATCAAGTCCAGATTAGATCATAGTGGCATTTGAATAACTCTCCACCAGCGTGTTGAAATGAAGTACATTGCCTGGATATGTTTGTATGATTTGCTCATTTCTGCCACAGTGAAATCTATGTTTGTTAATCTTGCATAGCGAATAAACCCCATTCTGATTCAGATTCTGATTCTGGATCTCTTTTGTCTAAGAAAGAATGTTGCATCTTAGTTTGAGCTTAGTTTAAGCGTTGGTGTACGGCCATTTTTTTTTGTATACGGACCAAGAATGCTTGTTATTGGCCAGAAGATTGCAGGTCCGTGGACAGGAAAGGGGAAGCGATCTGAACCTAGCCCACTCTCCCTGAACCGTCTTGATTAACAAGCACATGTGATGTGTTTATATTAGACATGATTGCGGTGCGGGCTGCCAGATGATGGACACAAACTCACACACGCCGTGGACATGACGTCATGTGACACGGTCTAACGCTGCGAACGAAGAAAACTCATTAGTTCAGTGAAAGAAGGAGAGGAAGGGAGAAAGAAAGGACAGAAAGAGAGAGAGAGAGATGAGGGGGAGAGAGAGGGGGGAGTGAGAAAGAGAGAAAGAGAGGGAGAGGGGGTTGGAGAGAAAAGAGAAAAAGAGGGAGAGAGACAGCGAGAGGGGGAGAGAGATGGCGAGACAGAAGGAGGGAGAGAGAGAGTGGGAGAGAGAGGGGGAGAGAGAGGGAGAGACGGAGAGAGACAGTGAGAGGGGGGACAGAGAGGGAGGGAGAGAGGGAGGGAGAGAGCGAGTAAGAGGGAGGGAGGGAGAGAGGGGGAGAGAGAGAGAGAGAGAGAAGGATAGAGAGGGAGGGAGAGAGAGAGGGAGAGAGAGGGAAGGAGAGGGAAGGAGGGAGGGGGAGGGAGGGAGAGATGGAGAGAAAACATGAAAATTCATACTAATTTTCCATTTCAGCAATCAATGGTTCTGACGCTGACACTGTCATTTTTGGCACGGCTGTCATTGCATTTGGCTCCACTTCTGCCCGTCTGAGTCCTGGCAGATGGAGTTCTCCCTTCAGAGGCTTCTGACAGAAGACAAGTCCTCCATTCAGGTCTGACTCTACTCTATCTGATTATGACCAGCGGCACACATCCAGTCCATTTTGGCTCCCAACGTTTGTAATGTCAAATTTTGTTTCGGTTTTGCCAGGTTGTTGATAAAATATAAATAAATATTCATTTAGCAAGACGCTCTTATCCAGAGCCATTTACAGTAAGTACACGGAGATTTCCCCCTGAGGCAAGAGGGGTGAAGTGCCTTGCCTGAGGACACACCATCACATAGCCACAGCTGGGAATGGATCTCACAACCTTCCGATCATGAGGCCAACGCCTTAACCTGCTGAGCCACCTGACTCCCTAAGATCTGTATATGTGGCATGTTTAATGGCGTTAGTACACCATCTCAGGTATTGTGGAACACTGCATAATTGCAAGCTATTTTCCTGAAATATATACAGCTATACTGTTAATAAAAATATTTATTAAAAAAAAAACAGAGAGAGGGATTCATCCAAGAGTGTTCTGTTTCAGAAAGAAGTTTTAGCGTTAATCATCTGGACACTGTTTTCAAAATCAAGACGATTCGACTTCCATCCAGAAGTCATTCTCAATCTGAGAAAATCTTCTGAGATCTCCGATATATCGCACGAGAGAGAAACAAAATAAAAGATAACCTAACTTTAGAGCAGATGGGTACGATACCTAGGAGCCCCATCAAGACAAATGTGTATCGTTTGTGCCTCGGATCGTGACCCACAAAAAGCCAGAGAGCATGCTCGCATTGTTGGCCGGTGTGTTGCTAGGCAGCGCTCCCTAGTAAACACAGCGCAACACATCCACGGATCTTCATCCACCACTTGACTTGGTCTAAGCAGAACCCGAGCACAGGGCTCCAGATGCAGGCAGGGCCTCGTCTGTTCTCTGCCATGGTACACTGCCCAACAAAAATGGAGCTTTTCTGGTCCTGTTTTCTCAACGCCGGGAATTTATAGGGCAGCTGCCGCATATGTTCTCATAAAGAAAAAGCCCGAACACTGATGTCAAACGGTTTACATACCGTGCTAGATCTCACACACACACACACACACACACACACACACACACACACACACACACACACAAAGTTTGTTCTCTCGTTGAACCGCAGGACAGAACCCTGGCCTCTTTTAACAATAATACACGAGGGGTTGTCTAAGAGGGGGGGGGGGGGGGGGGCGGGGGGGCAGGGATGGATATGTGGCTGTGATGGAGCTCATGCAGGCTACAGCCAGGGACCGATAACTGGGTGTCGAGTGCGAAAATGTCCATTTCATCAAGTGCGTTTACGATTTCAAAGACAGGTTTAGTTAATATATTAACGACTGAAAGATTGAATGAAATCCACAGTGAAAGTCCGTAAAACTTATAGTGTGAGGGGTGATCTTGCAAAGGCCCAAACTAGGACCATAGTGAGTTATCTAGCCTACTTTGGTTTCTATGTATATTCTTATATGAATGAAGATTGATAGGTTGAGATTCTGATTCAGAATACTTTATTAATCCCCAAGGGCAAACTCTTTAGCAACAAAGGTACTCTGTCTCATCAAAGCACTCAGGGGTAAAGGTGTGAGGTAAAAGATTAGAAGAGTAAAGTAAATGCACACAAGGAGTAAAGGCTGGGAGTAAAATAAGAGTGCTGGGATACAATATACAACATATACATAACAGATCTTGAGATAAAATAGTCAGGAGATAAATAGATAGGAGATACCCTGTTGACTTAGGGTCATACCTACTAATACCAGGGGTAATGTGTAATATTCACAACCTAGATGCAGTGTGGGTTTTAACGTACAGACTATACAATTGCACAAGTATAGTTTTTTTGCAGAATATACAGTGTAATGTTACAGGATGTTAAGTTACAGAACATACAGGATATACAGAGGTGAATGAAGGGCAAGGTTTTGAGGAAATTATTATTTCTAAGCATCTTTCTTTCAAATATATATATTTTATAAAACTTTTAAAGATAAAAAACATATCAAACTGATAAACATAGGTTTAATGTAGTACTGTATTATTATTATTATTTAAGAACATATTTTAAACATTAAATATTTTTTGTGGCGAAAGTGCTGCTGCCTTTGCTGAATTTTGTCAACAGAGCTGAGCCCTCTGCTGTTAGCTTAGCATAGCTAGCAGGCACTTTCATTAGCACCACACTTCTCAACGACAACTTCGACAGTTTTTTACCCTTCTGAGCTTCTTATTAATGCTTTCCTTTTTTAATAATCAAGATAAGGAAGCTTTTTTAACTGGGTTTTTATGTTTTTGCAAGTGCTAACGGCTGTTTATGCGACTTGGATCATGTCAGAGGTTTGGCACTGATGCATCTATCTGGCTAATATTATTATATTAATATCTGCTTTTATTATATATGAAGTCTTTATTAAATGGTAACTTCTTAAATAGTTATTATGTGTGCTAGCTAGATCACCAAACTTCGTGCAGAGCTATACTTAGATCACTTAGTTGTTAGGTTAATTATTGAGCATTCCCTTTGATTCAATTCTTATATTTTATATTTAAGTAGCTCGTATAAGAGTATGACTGATTTATTACAGGTTTTTCTATAGGTCTTGGGTGTTTTTATAGGAAAGTATTTCAGTGTACCTGTCCTGTACCTATGTTATTTGTACTTCCCTTCCACGTTACCTGTATCATTTTTTTTTCATTAAATTTTATTTTTTATTTTATTAGTATGCCACATATATGTTCTATGTTTACTCATTCCTGCCAAAGTGAATTCTATGTTTGTTAATCTTGCATAGGAATAACCCCCCCTCCCCCCCCCCCCCCCCCCCCAGACACACAGATCACTGCAATGCTAGTGACCAAGGAGAGGACATGGAGGAGAAGGAAGAGGTCTGTCCCGTTCCTGAGCTCCGGAGGCCGAGCGCTGACCCTTCCAAGAGAGAGCGGGCAGCCCAGGAAAAGCCTCTCTTCCACAGCACTAGCCTGAGCCCTCCTGGGTCCTCCGGGCCCTTGATACTGTCTGACTCTGGGGCTGAAGTCCCCTACACCATCAACCGCTACCTGAGAGACTACCAGAGGGAGGGCGTCCAGTTCATCTACCGCAGCTATGCCCAGTCCAGAGGCTGTGTCCTGGGAGATGATATGGGTCTAGGGAAGACCATTCAGGTAGATCCAGATACATTTCAACTGGACAGAATTGTGTCGACTGTCAGTGTTGATGTGTGTTTTGATGTGTGTGTTTTGATGTGTGTGTTGCTGAGCAGGTCAGTGTTGATGTGTGTTTTGATGTGTGTGTTTTGATGTGTGTGTTTTGATGTGTGTGTTGCTGAGCAGGTCAGTGTTGATGTGTGTTTTGATGTGTGTGTTTTGTGTGTGTGTTTTGATGTGTGTGTTGCTGAGCAGGTCAGTGTTGATGTGTGTTTTGATGTGTGTGTTTTGATGTGTGTGTTTTGATGTGTGTGTTGCTGAGCAAGTCAGTGTTGATGTGTGTTTTGATGTGTGTGTTTTGATGTGTGTGTTTTGATGTGTGTGTTGCTGAGCAGGTCAGTGTTGATGTGTGTTTTGATGTGTGTGTTTTGTGTGTGTGTTTTGATGTGTGTGTTGCTGAGCAGGTCATTGGGTTCCTGGCTGCTGTATTAGAGAAAACAGGAACTTGGAAAGATATTGAAAACAACAGACCTCAGTTCCTTCTGACTCAGACCACCTCTAACTGCAAACCTAACAAGGTGAGCTGATGGGAGACGCCATTGGACTAAGTTTAAGATAAATAACTCACTGGCATTTCAAAGAAAACATATATATATATATGTTGTATATATATATATATCAGTTGTTGTTCAGAATCAGGATGACTTTATTGATCCCAGAGGGGAAACTCTTTAGTGTTGTTGTTGCTTTATTGTTCGCTTCCTACAAGCAGACTACTGCCCGTCGAAGGTACCTGCCTTAAATTTATAAACTGTTCAGCTGAATGCTCTTACAGCTCTTCCCTTGGCACTTATTGGTTCTCACGATGCATGTTTCATAATCTATGAACCTGCTATGTTTGGGGTCTCTCACAGTGCTATGCTCAGTGACCGATGATCCACATGTGAAAACTCATTGCCAAGTTTTCGCTTTGTGTTCTTAACTTTTCTCTGGTGCTCCTACTCCAGGCCTTCCTGATCGTTGCCCCTCTGTCGGTGCTCTATAACTGGAAGGAGGAGCTGGAGACATGGGGCTACTTCCAGGTGGTGGTAGTTCACGGCCTGCACAAGGAGGAGGAGCTGGCCAGGGTGAGGAGGGGCCGGGGAGAGATCGCCCTGACCACCTACGAGACCTTGAGACTCAGCCTCGACCAGTTCAACAGGTAGATAGACCCATCTGTTTCGGAGAGGAGGGTCCTGTTCGGAGGGTCTTATGTGGAGGGTCCTCTTTGGGTCACCTGAAATGCAAAGTATTTTGGTTAACGCATTGTCAGATTTTCAAGTTGTCCTGCGATCTAGTTAACTTGATCTTCACCGTTTCACTGATCTCGATACTTTTAGCATAGACTGGTGTGCTGTGATAGTGGATGAGGCCCACAAGGTCAAGAACCCACAGTCCCAGATCACCCAGGCCATGAAGAGGCTCGCATGCCCGGTACGGGTGGGTCTCACTGGGACGATCCTGCAGAATAACCTGGAGGAACTGTGGTGCGTCATGGACTGGTAAGCTATGGAGACATCGCTAAAGCCATCCAACAAGGAACGCTAGCTGGATTGACGTTGACCGTATTCCAACCCTCAGGGCCGTCCCTGGTTGCCTTGGCAGCCTGGGTCGTTTCAAGAACAGGTTCTCCGACCCCATCGAGCAGGGGCAGAAGCACACCGCGACCAAACGCTCCCTGGCGACAGGGAGGAAGGCGGTGCGGGCCCTGGCCAGGAAGCTCTCCCACTGGTTCTTGAGGAGGACCAAGACTCTGATTCGTCAACAGCTTCCCGCCAAGGACGACAGAGTAGGTTGAGATGGGAGGAGCTTCGGTTACGGCTAAACGCAGCCCCCACAAAACAAAGATACGAAAACACACGCCTGATTTAGTGCAAACCACAAACCCACGATGGGATTCCTCCTTCGAGGAAATCTATGTGGAAGTGCGGTCGTTCCCCCGGGGTCTGATCGTAGGGCCGTCCCTGTGGATGTGTGTGTGCGTGTGCAGGTCGTGTACTGCGCTCTGACGGAGTTCCAGGAGGCCGTCTACAGGACCGTGCTGGAGTCGGAGGACGTCTCCTTGCTGCTGCGCTCGTCCCAGGTCTGCAGCTGCGGCAGCGGCCGCGCTCGCAGGAAATGCTGCTACAAGGTCGGCCATATTTGAGGCGTCAGCCGTCAAAGCTTTAAACCGGGGGACGGTTTACCTGTCTTGAACGTGCTGTAAAAAAAATAAAAATAAAAATAATCAGCTTTGTGTTGTTGTTTTTTTTTTAGGTGAACAAGGATGGCGTCGAGGTCAGTTCCCTGTACTTCAGCTATCTAGCCATTCTCAGGAAAGTAGCCAATCACGTTGCGTTGCTTCAGAGCACAGCAGACACCAGCAACGCACAGGTGAGAGTCTGGAAAGTTCTCTGAAACACCTGCGCTCACTGTTCTGCCACGCTCAAACAGAACAAGTCATTTTTATGTCAGTCACCGAGTCAGGTGGCTCAGCAGGTTAAGGCGTTGGCCTCATAATCGGAAGGTTGTGAGATCGAACCCCGGCTGTGGCTATATGATGTTGTGTCCTTGGGCAAGGCACTTCACCCTACTTGCCTCAGGGAGAATGTCCCTGTACTTACTGTAAGTCGCTCTGGATAAAAGCGTCTGCTAAATGAGGTATTATTGTTATGTATTTTCCTTCGAGTTTTGAGTATTTAAATAATAAGCACGACTCAGTGACATCTCTTTCCACCGTCTCCGTAGAAGAAGTATGTGAATGCCATCTGTGAGAAGGTGTTCCAGAAGTTTCCGGACTTCATGCGGAGGTGCAAGCAGGAGTCCTTTGAGGCCATGTCAGACCCCATGTACAGCGGGAAGATGAAGGTACGGAGTTGATGTTTGATTGATATTGATGTCTAATGTTGTTTAGAACTATTCGTTGGTCCCCATATGGTGACTTGCCAGTGTTGTATCTCTTGCTTTATGTTCACAATCGTTGTCATTCATTCATTCATTCATTTATAGTTCTTCTTTTGGCACTTATTGGTTCTCATGATGTATGATTCACAATCTAAAAAACCCACTGTGATGGGGTCTATCACGTTGCTATGCTCAATGACTGATGCTCTTTGTAAAAGCTCTCTCTTGTAAGTGCTTTGGATAAAAGTGTCTGCTAAATTAATACATGTAAATGTTTGAGTTAATCGTGTTCATGTCTCTCTTGTCCCATCAGACCTTGCAGAAGTTACTGAAACATTACATGCAGAAAAAGGACAAGGTTTTACTCTTCTCCATGTCCACCAAGGTACTTAGTGTGTTTATATTGCTTGTGTGTGTGTGTGTGTGTGTGCGTGCGTGTGTTCATAGGTTACGTGTTTGTGGTGTGTGACTGTCGTCATACGAAGTGGATGCAGATCATGTCTGAGTTAGATCTCGGGTCTGAAGGACAAACCCATCCAACACACACCACACTCAGAGAACTGCATTCTGGGAACATGAGGCCTTATTTAAAGGTAGAATGTGACCAAAGTGTTCTTAACCTGCTTATGTCTACATGTACTATGATGGAGTTAGTTTAAAGAGAATTGTAGAAAGCAGCCGACTACCTCTGAAATCTTCTCCACACTGGAAATCTAGAGGGAAGGAGGGTTTACACCGGCGATGAAGAGAATATTACACCGTTTGCCTCTAAGTGAGTTGTGGTTAAAACGGCATTATCATAGTTGCATGACGTCGAATACATTTGACTGTCTCCGCAGCTGTTGAATGTCCTGGAAAGCTACTGTATGGCCGAGGGTCTGGACTACAGCAGGCTGGATGGGAACACCAAGGCCAGGGACAGAATGACGATCGTGAAGAACTTCAACAGTCGTCCAGACATCAACATCTGCCTGGTGTCCACCATGTCAGATCTCCTCCTACTTCATTCTGCGGTCGTGTTTCGGATGCTAGTTTGAATTGTTGTCACGTTGAGACGTCGCTTTGTTGAGTTGTTGTCTCTCCTCTTCCTCCCTCTCTTGGTCGTTAGGGCGGGGGGTCTGGGGCTGAACTTTGTGGGGGCTAATGTGGTGGTCCTGTTTGATCCCACCTGGAACCCTGCCAACGACCTGCAGGCCATAGACAGGTAGGAGATGACTTTACTTCATTCCTTCCCTTTTTCCTTCCTTCCTTCCTTCCTTCCTTCCTTCCTTCCTTCCTTCTCTCCTTCCTTCTTTCCTTCCCTTCTTCTCTTCTTCCTCCCTCCCTTCCTTCCTCCTTCCTTATCTCTTTCCTCCCTCCCTTCCTTCCTTCCTTTCTTCCTTTCCTCTCTCCTTCCTTCCTTCCTTATCAGTTTTCTTTATCAGTTTCCCCGCTCTGTTCTGGATGTTTCCAGAGCGTACCGTATAGGCCAGTGCAGAGATGTGACAGTCCTGCGGCTGATCTCTCTGGGCACGGTGGAGGAGATCATCTACCTGAGACAGATCTACAAGCAGGTAGGCTCCCCCCCAGGTCAGATGAGACAGATCTACAAGCAGGTAGGCTCCCCCCCAGGTCAGATGAGACAGATCTACAAGCAGGTAGGCTCCCCCCCAGGTCAGATGAGACAGATCTACAAGCAGGTAGGCTCCCCCCCAGGTCAGGTGAGACAGATCTACAAGCAGGTAGGCTCCCCCCCAGGTCAGATGAGACAGATCTACAAGCAGGTAGGCTCCCCCCCAGGTCAGGTGAGACAGATCTACAAGCAGGTAGGCTCCCCCCCAGGTCAGGTGAGACAGATCTACAAGCAGGTAGGCTCCCCCCCAGGTCAGGTGAGACAGATCTACAAGCAGGTAGGCTCCCCCCCAGGTCAGATGAGACAGATCTACAAGCAGGTAGGCTCCCCCCCAGGTCAGATGAGACAGATCTACAAGCAGGTAGGCTCCCCCCCAGGTCAGGTGAGACAGATCTACAAGCAGGTAGGCTCCCCCCCAGGTCAGGTGAGACAGATCTACAAGCAGGTAGGCTCCCCCCCAGGTCAGGTGAGACAGATCTACAAGCAGGTAGGCTCCCCCCCAGGTCAGATGAGACAGATCTACAAGCAGGTAGGCTCCCCCCCAGGTCAGGTGAGACAGATCTACAAGCAGGTAGGCTCCCCCCCAGGTCAGATGAGACAGATCTACAAGCAGGTAGGCTCCCCCCCCAGGTCAGATGAGACAGATCTACAAGCAGCCCCGTATTCATCCTTATAACCCCCCCCCCTCCCCGCCCCCCTCCCTCTCCCCCCTCCCCCCCCCCCCCCCCCCCCTTGCTCTTCCCCCCTTGCAGCAGTTGCAGTGTTCAGTGGTTGGCAGGGAGAGCGCCCGCCGCTACTTTGAGGCGGTGCAGGGGGCAGGTCACCAGAAGGGGGAGCTGTTTGGGGTAAACAACCTGTTCAGGCTGCAGACCCAGGGCACCTGCCTGACCCGCCAGATCCTGGAGGTGAGGGGGGGCTCACGGGGGTCAGGGGGGTCAGGGGGCTCAGGGGGGCTCGGGGTGGTCGGGGGGGTCAGGGGAGGTCAGGGGAGCTCAGGGGGGCTCGGGGGGGGGGGGGGTCAGGGGGGCTCAGGGGGTGTCATCATCCTAGCTAGCAGCTTCTTGACCAGGTAGCCATGGGTGGGCTGGTTCACTGTGTGTGTGTGTGTGTCCTCAGAGAGAGGGCCAAGTGGAGTTGGGAGTGATGACAGCCAGAATGCAGCTCCAGGAGGAGGTGGAGGAGGAGCGCAGGGGGAGCGTGAGTAGCCCTGGTGTTTCTCAGGGACCCGTGTCGGGGGCCACTCGTCTTTCCCATTGGCCCCCGTTCCTCCAACCCTCTCCCAGGCGATCCGCTCGCTCTTCCATTCCCACATCGAAGGGGGGGGGGGGGGGGGGGGGGGCTCGCTCTCTCTCTCTGTGTCTCTCTCCCTCTGTGATAGCGTGTCCACTAACAGATGGCTCTAATTACCTTGCTGTAATGGAAGCACCAGACCACACTGAAGTCCAGCTATCTGGATTTATTTACACAGTGATGCCCCTTATCTGCTGTTACAGGTTACAGTTCCCAGCTAGTGCACCAGTCCACACACACACACACACACACACACACACACACACACACACACAGAAACACACACAGACACACACTCACACAGACACACACACACAGACACACATACAGACACACACTCACACACACACAGAAACACACACACACACACAGACACACATACAGACACACACTCACACACACACAGACACACACACACACTCACAGACACACAGACACTCACACAGACACACACACAGACACACATACAGACACACACTCACACACACACACAGACACACACACACACACAGACACACATACAGACACACACTCACACACACACAGACACACACACACACACACTCACAGACACACAGACACACACTCACACACACACAGACACACACACAGACACACATACAGACACACACTCACACACACACAGACACACACACACACAGACACACACACAGACACACACACACTGTCTCATTTGTATAGCGGCACAGTCAGGCCATTCAGGATTTAAGGACGTACAGTGTACACTGTACAGTGTCCAGAGTGCTGTAACACGCTTCAAGATGCACACACACACACACACACACACACACACACACACACACACACACACACACAGACGCATTCATACAGACACCACGGAATAGTCATCTGCTTGGCTAAGTTCATATGATTGGTGTCGCTGTTGGCAGTTGCACTCACAAAGTGTGTTGCAGACATTAGACTGTGTGTTTTACTGCGGTGCTGGTGTTGACTTCACGATTATTATTATTTCTTATTGCAGACATGGTATCGTACGCGAAGACTGCCTTATAAACGCCTGTAGCAACATCTGTGTCTTCTAGAGAGCTTACAGTTGTGTTGAAACCTCCAGTTCATTTTCCCGCCTACGTCTCTGGGTGTCTTTCAGGGGCCAGGGGGTGGAGCCGGGGGCCCCTCGGATCCCCACGGCCGGGGAGGGGTCGGACCCTCCAAGGTCGTGCTGGACTTCAGCAGCTGCAGCGAGGACGAGGAGGTGGAGGAGGAGGGGGGGAGGCGGAGGAGGAGGGCCCCCCAGCCTGGAGCGGGAAAGGAGGACGGCGGGAGCACTCCCGGGAAAACAAGCCTGCTCTTACAGCATGACCTCTCCAGGCTGCTCCAGAGGTCGGAGGTCAAGGGGGGTGCCGGGTCGTCGGTGTCGGACAGCAGCCTGAGCGAGGAGGGGGAACAGGGGGAGGACAGTGACTGTGAGGGGTTCCGAGATGGAGCGGGGAGGAAGGAAGGAGGGGAAGGAGGGGATGTGGATGAGGATCCTGCCAGGGACATCTCCTCCAACGGCGGTAGAGAGGATGGAGGGAGCGGGAGGATCGAAAGAGCAAGGAAGGCCCTCGCCCCTGGATCCCTGTCCGAAGAGAGCGACGACCTCGGAGGAGAGACTGGAAGCTCGAGGGGTCCGACACCAGCGCCGAAGAGAGACCAGAGGAAGAGGACCGCGCTCTCGTTGTCCAAAACCGCAGTTCCCAGAATGCAACCTGTCGAGTTTCCCTCGGACGAGTCCGAGGACCTGGAAGCGGGGAACCGTAAGGAACCGGCTCGATGGAACAAGACCGCTGGGTCCAGACGCTCGGAACGCATCGAGACCTTCACGTCTTCGGACGAGGAACACTCCCCAGTCAAGAGGAGGCTGACCGGGAGACCCCGTGTCTCCTTTACAAGCCTGAGGGACAACGATGGTCCTCGCACCACCCCAGGAGCCCAGAGGCCCCACGAGGGAACCATAGACCATGTCTTGGGTAAGTTCGTCAAAGTCGTTTGGTTTGGCGAAAACTCAATTTTTGGGGGTACCGATCAGGGTTAGACCTGGATATGTTTTCAGGCGGTCTTCAAGAGGTGGTGTTCACCCATTCCAACCAGCGGGTGGTGGGCGGGGGGGAGCAAGGCCGAGGAGCGAATCAGCAGGGCCGCTCTCCGGGACGTTTTTGTCCGCAAGATGCACTCGCAGATGCCAGCCAATCATGTTGGGGACAGCCAGGAGGAGGTACGGCCCTGGCCTGTCTTCTGGGTCCTAGAGTTCACTGCTTGCATTCAGCTTAATATCCATACCCTGTCATCTTAGGTTATCCCACCTAGATGGAAGGATTGGCATGATGATTGGCTGTGAGGTGTTTGTGTTTTTCTCAGTCCCAGGAGGCCGAGCTGTCCCTTCCCAGCACCCCCTTTGGGGTGAGAAATGGAGCGGTCCACAGGGAGAGGGGGGCGCGGCGTGCTCCAGATCACCCCGTCACACACACCACCCAGAGCACCCACCACACCCCCCGCACCACCTTCATCATTGGGGAGACCCCTCCTGCTGTCCGTAGGTGAGTTAGGAGAGGGGGAGAGGGGAGGAGAGGAGGAGGAGGGAGGAAAAGAGGATGAGGAGTTACAAGTAAAACTGTAGAGCAAGAGATCTGTTCTAGTTCTGGACCAGTGTGCTGGTGTGTGTGTGTGTGTGAGTGAGTGCGTGTGTATGTGTGACCACCTCTGAGCCCCCCCCCCACCCTTTTCCCAGCATCTTGTGCATTTGTGGCCTTACACACACACACTCACACCCACACACACACTCAGCTCACACACACACACTTCCGCACACACACACAGATATACTGTATATTTATTAAATTTTTACACAACACTACTCGCCTCAATTAACTCTCCTGTTAAATGATTTAAATCCAGCAAGTGTTTTTACCACTGTTGCTTTACTTATTGTTTTTCCTACGAAAGCCACAAATGGTAGCAACACCTCATAATATGCTGTGGCTTTGAACTCTGCCCTCCAGGATATAGTCAACATTGTGTTTGTTTGTGTGTGTGTGTGTGTGTGGGTTCTTGTTAAACAACCCTTGCGGGGACATTTTCTTGAGCCCCACAACTTAAAATGGGTACTGAGAGAGTTAGGGGTGTGGGATAACACTGTTTTGAATGGCCGGTCCTCACTAGGATAGTAAAACAAACCTGTGTGTGTATGTGTGTGTTTTGCAGGCAGCAGCTGGAGGCCATGGCGGCTGCATGTGGAGCAGAATCGGCCCTGCAGTTTGCAGAGGAGGTTCGAGGGCCACTTCAGGCCAAAGGCTCTCTCAGCTACGACAATACTACAGTCCCAGGGTTCCCAGCCAGCGGCCGTAGTTAGGGAACATTATCCAGCGCTGCTCTGAGGAGAACACCCCTCCCTCCTCCTCATCTTCCATCAAGCGCCGGAACACTTCCAAGAGAAACCACCAGGGGGATAAAAACCTCACACAACGCCGTTCCGGAATGTTCCAGAGAGGTTTGGACCCCTGAGGTAGAGGAGGAGAAAAGATGTGAGGAGGGTGATGGAGAGAGGAAGGTTAAAAGAAAGGATTTGGGTTCTAAAACCCGTAGAACTGCTACTGGTTCCACCTGTAGTCCGTTCCTGCCCAGAAACAGCTGTGCTCCAGGGGAGTCGGACCCTGGCCTCTCACACCCCCTCCTCCATCCTCCAGAGCTCCCAGGGAGACTGAGGCTCCCAGCAGCCCGAGCCCCACCACCCCACCCTGCCGGAACCTTCTCACAGAGCTGATAGGAGACACCTCCATCTTGGACGACCTGTTCCGAACCAAACCCAGCAGCTCCCAGCAGAGACGGTCCCGTGAACCGCCCTCCACGCGGACCCTCGCCGAGGTCGCCCCCCGACGCTCCCAAGCCAACCCCGACCGCCCCTCGCCCCTTGTCGCTCCTCCTCCGTCGCCCGCTTCCTCCGCCCGCTCGCCCGGGCACCGAGTCGCCCCCCCCTTTCACAACGTCGCGGCCCGCCCACGCGAGAGGTCGAAGGACGGCCGCAAGGACTTCTGGGACATCCTGAACGAGGGGGACGAGGAGAGCATCAACCGGTTGACGGATGTGGCTGAGGTGGAGAGGGTGTGCAGGGGGGGCCAGGCCCTGCCCAAGGCCGGGAGAGGGGAAGCAGAGAGAGAACGCAGCCCTGTGAAGAGCAACAGCAAGTTCCTGTGGAAGAAATGATCAGAATGTTGTCTTGTCTGGTTTTAAACAGAACATTGTGATATCGGGATGCATGTCGTCTGTCACTGTCTGTGTGATAGCCCTGCGACTAGCTGGCCCCAGTCCAGGGTGTACCCTGCCTACGGCCCGGAAGTAACTGGGATAGGCTCAGTCACCAGTTACTCCTAACGGGAATAAGCATCACCACTAATCAGTGTTAGTTAATGAATGAAACATTTTGATTGACAATTTTTTTCTCTTTGATGGTTGATTTTACGTTTTTTTTTTTTTAATCCGGCTGACTTTACCGTATTAAAATGCAAATGGTGCTCGTTCTCTTTTAACGGCAATCCGAAATATCCAAACTGTATTTTATTCTTTTGGTATCTAATCAGCTGAACTCAGATTTCTTTACAGGTGGAGGCCACTGTTATGACCTAAATGAACCAGGGTTTTGGAATGACAGTTTTCTGTTGCCCTCCATACTGGCTGTGTGTTATATTACATACTAGAACTCACTTCTATCATGTTACAGCACTGAAGTGCGATCAGTATTGTCGACACACCTACACTTGTGTGTGTGCCACCAACTGGATTAGAGTGTGTGTGTGTGTGTGTGTGTGTGTGTGTGTGTGTGTGTGTTTGTGAGTGCAAACAAAGAGAGAGAGACAGAGATCTTGGCCCCACAGCTGTTTGACGCTTTCAGCTGTTATTGGTAGGTAAGCATGCCCCTGTCCTGCCCCTGTCCTGCCCCTGTCCTGCCCCTGTCCTGCCCCTGTCTGGCTCCTGTCCTGCCCCTGTCCTGCCCCTGTCCTGCCCCTGTCCTGCCCCTGTCCTGCCCCTGTCCGGCCCCTGTCCTGCCCCTGTCCTGCCCCTGTCCGGCCCCTGTCCTGCCCCTGTCATGCCCCTGTGCTGCCCCTGTCCTGCCCCTGTCCGGCCCCTGTCCTGCCCCTGTCCGGCTCCTGTCCTGCCCCTGTCCTGCCCCTGTCCTGCCCCTGTACTGCCCCTGTCTGGCCCCTATCCTGCCCCTGTCCTGCCCCTGTCCTGCCCCTGTCCTGCCCCTGTCCTGCCCCTGTCCTGCCCCTGTCCTGCCCCTGTGCTAGAGAGAGAGAGGAAGACAGAGAGAGGCCCAAAGACTGTGTGGGTATAGACCTTTAGGGATATGGCGGCCTAGGGGCTCGGGAACAAAGGCTACATAAAACATAACAATAGCAAAGTACCACTGCTCGACTGAAAATGGTATGCACTGACCCAGGAAGACTGTCAAAGGAGGGCCTGCGTCCATCCAGACCGAAGACGCGTTTCACTGAACAACAGAACATCTTTGATGACTGAAAAGAGAGACCCCCACCAGCCTAACCCAGCATCTTCGTCCTTCGCTCACGTACACGCTGTCAGGCGAACCTTCAGGCTCTCCAGACAGTTCCCATGGCCATTAGGGGCTCCTCTTTAACGTCAAGATCTGAGGAGTCTGTTTACAACTCCTGTCACAATAACTCCGTGGTCTGTCAGACACCTGGCCGGCCATTTCTCCAGCCGACAGCCTCTCTCTCCCTCTCTCTCTCCTCTCTCCACCTCTCTCTCTCTCTCCCTCTCTCCATCTCTCTCCCTCCCTCTCTCTCTCCCTCTCTCCGTCTCTCTCCGTCTCTCCACCTCTCTCCCTTTCTCTCTCTCTCTCTCTCTCTCTCCCTCTGTCTCTCTCCCTCTCTCTCTCTCCCTCTCTCTCCCTCTGTCTCTCTCTCTCCCTCTGTCTCTCTCTCTCCCTCTCTCTCTCTCTTCCCTCTCTCTCTCTCCCTCTCTCTCTCTCTCTCTCTCTCTCTCTCTCTCTCTCTCTCTCTCTCTCCCTCTCCCTCCCCCCTCTCTCTCCTCCTCCCTCTCTTGGTTTATTTGGAAACATCAGCCAGTGACACATGGTTTGGTTAGATTAGTCAAATGGCTGTTGACCTTCAGAGAGTTGGGGATCTAGTTTCCATACACACCAGAAGGACACGGCTGGTTCAAGCTGTCTCTCAGATCTCTTTCTCTAATGGGATGACAAAGAATGTTCAGGGTGTGGGGTCGTATCAATAACAAATGTAGCGGATTACTCCTTTAAATGCATGCGGGACGGGACAGCTATTTTTGTGTTTATTCGTAAACATTCAGCGCAGCACAAACAATTACACAAACAACGACCCATTTAAGCTGGTGTGTTTACATGACGATCCGCCAGTCTTACCGTTTTCACATGTTCTCTCTGAGGAGGTCTGTCGTTGTATCGTTGGTCTTTCTCTCTTTCCCTCTCTCTTCCTCTCTGTCTCTCTTTCCCTCTCTGTCTCTAATCTCTCTCTTTCCCTTCTTCTGTCCTCTTCCTCTCTCTGTCCCTCTCTGTCTCTCTCTCCCTCTCTCTCTGTCCCTCTCTGTCTCTCTCTCTCTCTGTCCTCTCTCTCTCTCTTCTCTCTCTCTGTCTCTGTCTCTCTCTCTCTGTCCCTCTCTCTGTCCCTCTCTGTCTCTCTGTCCCTCTCTGTCTCTCTCTCTGTCTCTCTGTCTCTCTCTCTCTGTCTCTCTCTCTGTCTCTCTGTCCCTCTCTGTCTCTTTCTGTCTCTCTCTGTCCCTCTCTCTCTCTCTCTCTCTCTTTCTCTCTCTCTCTGTCTCTCTCTCTCTGTCTCTCTCTCTGTCTCTCTGTCCCTCTCTGTCTCTTTCTGTCTCTCTCTGTCCCTCTCTCTCTCTCTCTCTCTCTTTCTCTCTCTCTCTGTCTCTCTCTCAGGCCTCCTCTCTCGATCCCTCTCTCCCCACTTTTCTCTCTATCTCTCTCCCCCTCCCTTGTTTCATTAGGAAACTACACCTCATTGGTCCTCCATTCCTCTGGGGTTACCTCGACAACGGCTTGCTGTAATTTGGGCTGAATCAAGGCTGCTGTGCTTCCTTCCTGTCCCCATTGTGCCTGGTAATAAAGAGATACAACCCAGAGAGAGGTGAACCCCCCCCCCAGCATGGACACTGGATCTGAATCCATCCACTGCAGTGTGTCCCGCACAGACAGGCAGTGTTTATTACAGTGTTCCTTCTCTCTTGCACGTTAATGTAGGCGCTTTGGAAGGAAGATATCAGCAAGTTTGTGGTCGATCGTTTTTTGGTTAAATTGTGTCTCTTCATCTCTCACTTAAAAGTAGAAGACACTTTCGGAAGGTGAAGGGGGAGTGGGTGTGAGTCGAGGTTGATTTCTCACTCTGTCACCCCTTCTCTCCCTCTCTCCCTCTGTCTCTCGCTCTCACTTTCTCTTTTTCTGTCTGTCCCTGCTGTCTGTCTTTGTCTCTCTCACTCCTCTTTCTGTCTCTCTCTCTCTTTCTCTCCCGCTCTGTCTTTCTCTGTCTCTCTTTCTCCCGCTTTCTCTCTCTCTCTCTCTCTCTCTCTCTCTCTCTCTCTCTCTCTCTCTCTCTCTCTCTCCCCAGCAGGAACAAAAGGAGTGGAAACTTGTGCGTTTTCCATCCAGTAAATATTGAAAGTGGAGCGTTATAAACAGAGTGAGGAGAGGTCCTTCCTGTGTGGCTCCTCTGCAGCCAGAGAGCTGCCTGCGTCACCCCATCCACTGTTTAGCCTAGCGGAGCTCTGCTGAGTCCCATCTGTGGTCCCTCCACTGTTTACGTTTGTGTGGCCCCCTCGTCTTGGAAGTGTGTGTGTGTGGGGGGGGGCAACACAAGCAAAGCCGCACCATATGTGAGCGCTGTGTTTTCATCCCCCCCCCTCCCACCACCCCTCTGTCTCTCTCGTTTTCTCTCGCCGCCCTGTCCCGTCTCTCCTTCCATTTCGTTTGTCCTCCGCACCTCTCTCCCCCATCTTTGTCCTTCTCTCTCGTTCTCCTCCACCTTTCTGACTCCCCCCTCCTCCCCCCCCCCCCCCCCGTCTCTCCTCTGTCGTTTTTTTGCCGGCTGGCACAAAAAAACAGCAGCTCTCAAAGAGGATGCTGGGTAGGAATTAACCTCTTGAGTTTCAAAGACCTCCTTGGTGACTGTGTGCACTGGCCGCTCTAGCTTAGGAGCTGTAATGGCCCCCTAATCTCAGAGGGAAGCCCTCTAGATGTCAGTAGTGGTTCTTGGGGGGGGGGGGGGGGGGCAGTGCCCCTGTGACAACAAGCTTGCACCCCCTCTGTGACTCCCCTAAGTACTGAGTGTCAAAATAATTCTGACAGCGCAGAACCAAAATGTCAGCCCACACATTTTCTAGAGGGACAACAATATTCCACCGCACAACCAGAAGTTGGTTTAAGTTTTTTTGCGCAAAAAATTACAGTTGAAGACTTTACGCAAAGAAAGAGAAGTAAACTTGTTAGTTTGTTGTGTTTGCTTATGTAAAAAAGGGATAAAAGGGATAGAATATAATGATCAACAAACTCATGATCTGAAGGTTTTTCCTCAGTAAACGAGTTGGAACCAATTTTCCCTCAAATTTTGTCTCATGTCTCATGCTAAGGCTACACGTCTGTTCAAAACCTTGGATCATATTCAATTACATGGCTTATTCAAATAATCTAATTGCAGCAGCAATTTTCATCTGTTTATTTTTACGTGAGTAATTGAGCCAATTAAAGATTAAGACGACAGATGTGTTGAACTGACAGCATTGATGCATTTATTTGATGGCAAGTCAAATACGGTCAATGAGAACTTTTCAGGGGTCAGATGTGACAGCTCGTTCTTTGTCTCTCTCTGTCTTTTCTTGTGCTCTCTTGTAATAATGTCCCAATCCCCTGTCCCATCTTCAGTCTTCGTACAATTTCAACAGCTTTCAGATGTCTTTCATGCTGAATGTGACTCCTGAGGTAGTCCAGTTTTCGTTCGGTCCATGTTTTTTCCCCGCTGAAAACTTGCTTGCTATTTTGGCTTAGCTGCTTGTTTTGCAGAATAGACATTTCTCGCTCGAAAAAGAAACAATCGCACCTAATTTCACTGCTTGTTTTTCTACTCATTCCATCTTAAACTAACCGTATTTCTTTTTGACTTTGTCTTGGTGAGTTGAAGTGTCTCTTGTTTGGCCATGATAATGGGTTTTCATTTACATCCCTTAACTCCTCCACACTGTGGTTAATGAGTTAAACATAGTGTTTTACCACTTAATGTCTCTGGAGGGGGCAGATTGCACTTGCTGGGAGACCGGCTAGTAGTGAATAAGGAAGTAATGAAACGCAATCCGCCCCCCTTTAGAGAATCCAAAATGCAGCAGCTCGCCTGGTTTCCAGTCTACCCAGACGCTGCCATGTCACCCCACTCCTCATCGCCCTCCACTGGCTTCCCATCATGGCCCGTATCAGATTCAAGACCCTGGTACTGACCTTTAGGGCAGTGAATGGGACTGCCCCAAGCTATATCAACTCTCTCCTCCAGTCTTACAACCCTGTCCGCCACCTACGGTCCTCTTCTGACAACCGTCTAGTGGTCCCCCCCCTCAAGAGCGCCAGAGCCCAGCACAAACTCTTCCACTGTCTGGCTCCTCAATGGTGGAATCAACTCCCATCAGAAACAGACTGTCTCCTCACCTTCAAGAAAAGGCTCAAGACTCACTTGTTCCAGGTGTTCAACAGGATTCCTACTGGGGTAGGTCAGGTGCATTGCTGTTGTTGTTGTTGTTGCTTAGCTATTTGCTTCAGACAGGTACACTACTGCCGGTCAGAGATGCTTGACTTATAATTGTAACTTGTTCGACTGAATGCTCTTACAGCTCTTCCCTTGGCACTTATTGGTTTCTCACAATGTATGTTTCATAATCTATAAACCTGCTGTGTTTGGGGTCTATCACAGTGCTATGCTCAGTGACCGATGCTCTTTTGTAAAGCTCTCTCTTGTAAGTCGCTTTGGATAAAAGCATCTGCTAAATGAATAAATGTAATTTAAATAAGGTGAGTATAAAAAGCACAAAAAAATACACAGGATTTTAGGCCCTCAACCAGGCCAAGCAATACTCATGCATGACAACATGCCGCAAGCTTATTACTATACATGTATATAACATGGATTAATTCAGTGTCCTGCACAAATTCATTATTTTCTGTGACCATTGGCACTAGTGTGTCATTTGTTCCTTTTCTTGTTGCTGATGTACGCCAGCTGACAGCAGACCTTGTCAGACCTGTTCGTTCCCGTCTAATCGTACCTGAGGTTCTTTGAGACGTTGAACGGTACTGCCCTCTAGACGTCATCTTTGGCAAATATTTTACCCATTTATTTGCTATGACCACACACTACCACTAGATGGCGACACATACTTAAAACTAGATGTAACTTTATGTTATTGTTCTGAACTCATTCACAGACTAAATAAAAACCAGAACCATCCTCCAGGGCCGAACATTAGACTACACACTAATATGGCCGTGCTGTTCCTCATCTAACAGTCATGAGCACCGTGACTGGATAATCTTTGTTTTTCTCCCTTATCCCCTTACTCACTCCCCCTCTCACCGCCCTCTCACCCCCCTTTCCCTGGACCACCTCACAAATAGGCCCCAGCATGTGAGAACCAGGGACGGTGTGTCCGATCTCCTGACCTCCAGTGTGGGTGTCCCTCAGGGCACGGTGCTAGTGCCCTTCCTCTTCACCCTCTACACTGCTGACTTCAGACACAACTCAGAGGGCCGCACATCGCTCTGGAGAGCAGCTTCAGGTGGATATACCCTCGGTGAGTGAAGGACAGGGCTCCGCCTGATGTCGTCAGATTGTTCAGTGATCACTGCTGCTGAACCATGGTCATAACCACTACTATGTGCAATACTTATGCAATTACACGCAATAGTACGTGCAGTATTTCTCTGAGTGCAATAACCTGGCTGTATGTCACTCATTACTTATTGATGGTAGCAGCCACCACACTGAACTCACACTCAACTCTCACTATTTTCTCTCTCTACCATTTTATAAATGGTATCTCCATAATCCATAATCTCCATAATCTCCATATTTTCCTTGTATATACGTATTTTTTATGTTTTTAACTGCTACTTTGAGTGCTGTTTTGAGTGCTGTTTTGGCAATCTTCAGTTTCCCCGCTGTGGGACAAATAAAGGATTATCTTTCCTGTCTCTCTGTCGTGGTCTTACCGTTTCTCTTTTTTCCCTCACCTCATTTCGCTCCCTCCATTTCTCTCCCTCTATCTCATTGGTCATTATCTCTCTCTCTCTCCCTCTATGTCTCTCTTCCCATGTCCCTGAGCTGGCAAACCCTTTTAGTTTTCGTCTGTTTTTACCATCTGTTGGTCTCATGGTCTCAGCGCAGGGTTCCAGCATTCCCCGTCCCAACACTCTCTTGTTAACCACTCACACCTGCATCGCCAATAAACTCCACAGTCTACTCACATCGCTTGCACATTCACACTTCCCCACTATTCTACCGAGGGGAGACAGGGGGAATCACGTGGCTCGGCGGTTAAGGGAGTTGGCCTAGTGATCGGGAAGGTTGCGAGTTCGATTTCCGGCTGCGACTACAAGACGTGTCTTCTCTGTAAGTTGCTCTGGATAAGAGCGTCTGTGAAGTGACGGAATGTAACTGCACCTCAGTGGCCTCAGGCTGTATTTAGTCAGGTAAGCTTTGAAGTGAAATACTGTCTGATATCCAGTGGCGTGATCGGGCGCAAATGTTCGAAGATTCTGCGGTTCAATAGTCCTGTGAGCGGAATAGCTTCTGTTGAATGGCTGATACTGTCGTCAGATAGAAATGATCCCTTATTAGTCCCCTAATGGGGAAATTTCAGAGGCGCACACATTTATTCAATGCATTGGCCGGGATTCGGGAATGAAACCCAGGCTTTCTGCACATGGTAGGCAAGAATCCTACCACTGAACCACCGGTGCTGCCATACTGATTGCTGGTGGTGGTTACCATAGCTTGTTGTGAGCAATGCCAAGCCACTGACACACCTGCATTTATTGTTAATACCTACTAACGTCACCATGAAGACAGAATACTTTTATTTTAGCCAAATAAAGACAGATGTCGAAATTGAATTCCTCTCAGGGGTTTAATCTGACGACAATCTTATTTACAAACATACAGCCATGAGGAGGATGTCCATGAGGGATACTCCCGTGTGACCTATGACCCTACCCTCTTCTTCACGTACTCCAGCAGGCTGTCCTGCATGAGCTCGCTGTGCAGGATTGGCACCGGAGCATTCTTCACCAGCCAGCCCTGCGCACACACGTGAAGACACACACGCAAAGGACTGAAACACACAAACAATTCACGCACAAAGAACCGACTTTGACACTGAGGAGGGATGGATTGGCCGGCAAAGCTTGATATATCGTGTCTGACGCGCTTTCACAATGACAGTTCCGAACCCTTACATTACCCTATGGTATAGACTAATTTTTTTGGGGGGGGGATCACATACAGAATATTCCAATATTGAGGAGGACATGCCCCCCCATCCCCCCTTGGTTCCTACACTGATGTTTCTAAACGGTTCGTATTAACCACATCGTGGTGGGGTACGGTACAGTTGGGCCGGGGTGTCACAGTGCTTTTTTTTTACCAAGACAGTGTGCCGGATGCTTCCGTGGGTCTTGTCTCCGGATGTCAGGTACTGAAGGGACGTCCTCACAAAGTCCCCTGCTGTCAGGGTGACAAAGTTAGGCTTCTGGAAGCCCGTCATGGCTGTGGACACTCCGAATGGGGCGACTGTCTGATGTAAACACACGAAAGAAAGTTCTGGACAATGCTGATCCACTAGACAGTACAAGAGAGTTTTATGCGAGTTTATTGGCAATTGAGCTGTTGTTGTTGTTGTTGCTTTTGTTATTGTTCGCTTCCTACAAGTATACTACTCCCCGTCGGAGGGGCCTACCTTAAATTTGCAACTTGTTCGACTGAATGCTCTTATAGTTCTTCCCTTGGCACTTATTGGTTCTCACGATGCATGTTTCATAATCTATAAACCTGCTGTGTTTGGGGTCTATCACAGTGCTATGCTCAGTGACCGATGCTCTTTTGTAATGCTCTCTCTTTGTCACTTTGGATAAAAGCGTCTGATGAATGAAGGGGGGGGAATGAACAGGAGGAAATATACCTGGATTAAGATTCCTGTGGTTTTGTATTCAGCTTGGAGACCCTGGGACACTCTTTCCACGAACACCTGTGAGTGCACACACACTCTGACACGTGAGGTTTGAAGTCTGGGGAAGATGTTTCTAGATGTTTTGCTGTTGTTTTGGAGGGGGGAGGGTGGGGGGGGGCGTACTAGCCTTTGATGCACAGTACATGGTGTAGAGTGGAGACGGAACTGTGGCGACCCCAGACGAAATGTTCAGGATCATCCCCTTCCCTCTGCGGCAACGGACGTTCATACACAGAGAGACACAGATGGGTACGAGCGTCAGAACAGAGAAACTTGTGTTTCCTGTCCACGGATTGGCTGAAGCCAAACTGCTTTTGACATGCTGTATGAGAAGATTAACCTGAGTTCCATGCCTGGAAGGATGATCTGGGTCATCTGTGTCGAAAACACAAAACACAGACATTTAACAGATGCTCGTATCCAGAGCCACTTACAGCAAGTACAGGGACATCCCCCCCCCCCCCCCCCGAGGCAAGTAGGGTGAAGTGCCTTGGCCAAGGACACAACGTCATGAAGCCACAGCCGGGAATCAAACTCACAACCTTCCGATCACTAGCCTGATGCCTTAACCGCTGGGCCACCTGACAAATTTGAACAGGATTCTAAAAGCGGCGTTTTCATTTGATCCAAAATCTCTTTTCTCTTCAGAAATTGGAACCTAAATTGTTTTGTAAACTGTAACGTTTTAGTTTTGGGATCAGGCTTCCTACCTTAAGCATGGCCTTCACATTGCAGTTGATCACGTTCATGACTCCCTACGAAAGAAAAGCAGTCAGGCTCTGTTATGTCTTGAAGTGGAGGACTGGTAAGGTTGGGGGGAAGGGGGGGGGCAAGTAAGGTGGACTGTGTCCTAGGTGGACTGTGTCCTAGGTGGACTGTGTCCTAGGTGGACTGTGCCCTAGCTGGACTGTGTCCTAGGTGGACTGTGCCCTAGCTGGACTGTGTTCTAGGTGGACTGTGTCCTAGCTGGACTGTGTCCTAGGTGGACTGTGTTCTAGGTGGACTGTGTTCTAGGTGGACTGTGTCCTAGGTGGACTGTGTCCTAGGTGGACTGTGTTCTAGCTGGACTGTGTCCTAGGTGGACTGTGTCCTAGGTGGACTGTGTTCTAGGTGGACTGTGTCCTAGGTGGACTGTGTCCTAGGTGGACTGTGTTCTAGCTGGACTGTGTCCTAGGTGGACTGTGTCATACCTGGACTGTGTTCTAGGTGGACTGTGTCCTAGGTGGACTGTGTCCTAGGTGGACTGTGTTCTAGGTGGACTGTGCCCTAGCTGGACTGTGTTCTAGGTGGACTGTGTTCTAGCTGGACTGTGTTCTAGGTGGACTGTGCCCTAGCTGGACTGTGTTCTAGGTGGACTGTGTCCTAGGTGGACTGTGTCCTAGGTGGACTGTGTTCTAGGTGGACTGTGCCCTAGCTGGACTGTGTTCTAGGTGGACTGTGCCCTAGCTGGACTGTGTTCTAGGTGGACTGTGTTCTAGCTGGACTGTGCCCTAGCTGGACTGTGCCCTAGCTGGACTGTGTCCTAGGTGGACTGTGTCCTAGCTGGACTGTGTCCTAGGTGGACTGTGCTCTAGGTGGACTGTGTCCTAGCTGGACTGTGTCCTAGGTGGACTGTGTCCTAGCTGGACTGTGCCCTAGCTGGACTGTGTCCTAGGTGGACTGTGTTCTAGGTGGACTGTGCCCTAGGTGGACTGTGTTCTAGGTGGACTGTGCCCTAGCTGGACTGTGTTCTAGGTGGACTGTGTCCTCTCACCTGTTCCAGGTCTTTAGTATGGAGGAACTTGCAGGGCAGTTGACTGGGCAGAACACCCACGTTGTTCACTGAATGAGTGGATCAAAGGTCAGTAGGTCACAGTGATAAATGGTTTTGAATGAACTGTGGTTTCCTTTTTTAATAGGTTAACACTTAGCCATGCCATTCATTGACCTAAAACGCCAATATCCAAGTTCTTCAGCTCCTCCTTGAGCCCTTCATATATACTGTCGCTGGTGAAGTCTGCGACCAGGACATTCACCTTCCGTCCAGTGTTCTTTTCTGCCGGATACAACACTTCTGTTTCAGCAGGTTTTATAGCTACAGTATTGCAATCCAGTGAACCCTTGTTTTTCACGGGGGTTACGTTCCAAAAAGAACCCTTGATAAGCGAAATCCGTGAAGTACAAAACGTATCTTATTTTTACAATTATTATACAATTATATACTCTATTATATATTAAAACCAAAGAACAAACCCTTTTTACAGGCCCGAGCATTTGCTTAACAAATTAAATACTGTATACTGTAAACCGCAACTTTGTTGATGCACAGGTTTGTGTTGTAGAGACTTTTTAGCCAATCAGAATGCAGAACACAATGCACGATGCAAATCCGTGAAGTAGCGAAACCGTGAAAAGTGAACCGTGATATAGCGAGGGTTCACTGTACACAATATATATATATATATATATATATATATATCTTTTTTATGCTAAGGTGTGATGATGAAAGAAGCACGTAAGATGAAATCAGATACAGTCACCGATCTCGTTGGCCACATGATCCAGTTTCTTCTTGGTTCGGCTCAGGATGACTATGTTCATGCCTCGCTTGGCAAGCTGGGGGAGGTTAAAGGTCAGAGCAACAGCAGAAAATATCTTGATTTATACTTTGTTCGGTTGGTTCCCTATTGGAAAAACATGCAAAATGTTTTGAAGGGATTTAACTGACATGAAATTGAAAGGTTAGGTTCGGCTTACCTCAAACGCATAAGCTCTTCCTATACCATCAGAGGCCCCAGTAACCACTGCATGAGAGAGGCAGACAGGCAGACAGACAGACAGGCAGAAAGACAGACAGGCAGAAAGACAAACAGAACAGCTGTCAGATACACTCTCTCCTCCTCTCTCCTCTCTCCATGTCCCTTTCAGTCCACATCCAGATCTCTGCGCTGGGCGTTCTTGGTTCATAAGGTCCGAAGTTCATCAGATCATCGTGACCTGCGGTCAGTGAAAACCCGTCTGGTGCACGCTCAACCCCAGTGACCTCACACACGCAGTGTGTTCCTGTGCTCCGATAAAGAAGGTGACAAAAATGGCTATGTGTTCGTCAAACGTGTTACAAAGTGCTTATTCCCTGTCCCCGAGACATTTAGCAGGTTCAGTCTCTATGATCTGTCCTTCAGGTATTATGTTAGTGTCTCACCACTCACTGGTGTCTTGTCGTTTGACTCACATGTTGCTACACCCGGTGCATGTTCTATTTCCCCCAGTGTTTACAGTCGTGCAGGACCACAACTACACATTTCATCATTTCTACAAGACCGATACTTGAATAATTATAATCGGATAGTCTTGGATCATT